>JAKWIY010003052.1:10528301-10552860 GCA_027704805.1 Solanum corneliomulleri
ATAATCACTTCACTTCTTCCTCTAGAAAAGAGAAACTTGGTCATATCAATTTAATGCAAGATATGAGCGACTTCCGTTAGTGACTAACGGAAAATATTTGATAGACTAAAATTGCACCACTTTTACAAAGTCGAAGAATTATTAATGCTCCATGTGAAAAGATAATGATCATATATGTGCCTGGACCTCTCTTTTATTCATCAATGTCATATTTCCTTAATACATCACAGTGTCCTCACCTTATTAAACTTGCTCCAGTTCTTGTGTAACCTGTTCAATCACTGAAATGAAGAGCAAAACAATGTTGAGGCAATGCAAACAGAAGTGTCATAGCATATCAACCACTTGCCACCATTGGGGTGTTTCATATTATCACGACTCAAAGTATACCCTAGTTGTAATATGGTGTATAGGACCCCAAGAGTCTCTACACAAATCACTTAGCATACATCATACGAGATAACAGTAATAAAGATTTCAAATAAACAATTTTATATCATAAACAAGTTTGATAAAAACGGAAGTCTAACATAAGTCTCAATAAGCCATTACTACATCAATAGAAGTGATTGAGACAGAACTCATACATCACATACAAAGTCTAATAACTGATATAGCGAAAGCAATAAAAGTGTCTCTGAAGGAATATTGATTGTATTGAAGTGTTAAGGGAATACATGAGAGATATATATAGGAGATATAGGAAGGAGTACTAATCCTAATAGGACTAGGATTGAGGAGTACTTATCCTAATAGGACTAGGATTAGTACACAGTAAATACTAATATTATTTTATACTATTTATTTAATACTATCTGTTATTATCCCCCCTCAAGCTGAGCTGAGCAGAAGCGAACGGAAGCTTGGAACTGAGGTAATCGTGATGTCGGCTCGGGAGAGGCTTGGTCAGAATATCAGTCGGTTGTTCTTCAGTGGGTACATACTGCACATTCATGGTTCTGGCCTGAACTTCATCGCGAAGAAAGAGACAATCGGTATCAACATGCTTCATTCTTGTGTGTAGGACGGAATTCTTGGCCACACAGATGGTTGATTTGTTGTCACAATAGAGAGCAGGAACAGTGTGAGTGGCACGGAGTTCGCGAAGAATATATGTGACCCACATGGTCTCAGCAACAAGAAGAGCAAGGGCGCGGTATTCAGCTTCAGTCGAGGACCGAGAGACCTTGGGTTGTTTTTTTGTAAACCAGGAGATCAAGTTCGGCCCCAAAAAACGAGAAACCCCGATGTAGATTTTTTGTCATTTTTAATTCGCCCAATCTGAATCTGAGATACCCCGAAGCTCCAAGTCCCCGGGTCGAATGAGTAAACCATGACCAAGGCCAAAAATGTAGAATGCGTTTTAGACAATGGTAATTATGTTCACTTGGTTGATGCATGCGCTGAGCAACTCGGTTGACAGCAAACTGGATGTCAGGACGGGTAATGGCCAGATACTGTAGAGCCCCAATGAGGCCTTGGAAGTGGGTGATATCGGCAAAGGGGGTGTCGGCTCCATTCGTAGACGAAGATACTGCCATCGGTGTTGGTTGACTGGTGCATTTTTCCAGTCCAGCTTTCTGCAACAGATCTCGAGCATATTTTGACTGATGAAGAAACAAGCCGCTGCCTGTCCGAGAAACCTCCATTCCATGAAAATAATGTAACGGGCCAATGTCCTTCATTTTGAAGGTAGTATGCATAGCTCGAGTGACATCCTGAATGAGAGCTGTAGTAGAGCCTGTAATAATGATATCATCTACATAGACAAGAAGAATGACTGTACGCGTGTGCTGATGTGTGGTAAACAGACTCGTGTCGTGTACGCAACACGTGAAGTCGAGTCCCTGGAGGAACGTTTTCAGACGTGTGTACCAAGCACGGGGGGCTTGCTTGAGCCCATACATAGACTTCTGGATTTTTCGAACATGTTGAGGGAAGCGGGGATCAACATAGCCCGGCGGTTGCGTCATGTAGATAGTTTCATCAAGCATGCCATGAAGAAAAGCATTGGAAACATCCAACTGATTGATGAGCCAATTGTTGCGCACGGCGAGTGACAGTACCTGGCGAATGGTTTCCTGCCGAATAACAGGACTGAATGTCTCGGAGTAATCAAGCCCATACTCCTGATTGTAGCCTTTAGCAACCAAACGAGCCTTGTACCTGGAAATACTGCCATCTGCATTGTGTTTAATTTTGTACACCCATTTACAGCCAACTAGGTGCCGCCCATGGGGCTTAGGTACAAGAACCCAAGTTTTCTGATTGATCAAAGCCTTAAACTCGTCATCCATAGCATGACGCCAATAAGCATATTTTGAGGCAACAGAGTAGGTTGTTGGTTCACTATCGGGAAGGGGTGTATTTGGTAGTATGGTAGCCTGAAAGGTTTTGGTTTAAAGATACCGGCTTTGCCACGGTTAACATGGGATAAGTATTGGGGGTGGCACGGGCGGTGGTGATTCGGGGGTGGCACGGGCGGTGGTGATTCGGGGTGGCCGGGAAGGACCCAAAACGATCGGGCTGAAGATGTTGTGGGTATGGGGTGGTTCGGGTTGGTTGTGAGTGTGGGTGGTGGTTGCGGGTGTATTGTGGGTGACGATCGAAGGGGTGATGAGGGGTGGTTGGGTAGTGGGTGCAGGTGTGGGGGGAAGGTGGTTAGGGACCCTGTGAGTATGTTGGAAAAAGGGAAGGACGCCAATGAATGATGTATTTGGGGAGGAAATAGACTCGTAGGGAAACTCATTTTCGACATTTTGACATGACGAGATATGTAGACTTATGAGTTTGTGGGTCAAGATGCGATAACCCTTGGAGGTAGGATGATAGCCCAAAAAAAACAAGGATGGGATCGGGGCTGTAATTTGTGAGTAATATGAGGGCGTAGCCAAGGGTAGGCAAGACACCCAAAGACGCGGAGGTTTGTATAATTGGGAAGTTCTTTGTAAAGGAGTTGATAGGGTGATTTGTTGGAGAGGGTGTGACTGGGCATTCTGTTAATGAGGTAGTTTGGCGGTGCTAGAGCTTCTACCCAAAAGGAGACAGGAGATGAGATTGATGTAGAAGAGTAACCACTGTTTCAATGAGATGGCGATGCTTACGCTCAGCCACCCCATTCTGTTCGGGAGTGTATGGACAGGAGGTTTGATGTATAATTCACAGGGATTGCAGAAACTTGCCAAAGATGTTATTTACATATTCCTTTCCATTGTCACTTTGAAAAAGTTTAACATGAGAATTGAATTGTCTTTGACAATTTTTTCAAAAGTGACAAAGGTGGTGTATGCCTGTGATTTGTGTTTTAGTGGGTACAACCAAGTGTATTTTGTAAAATCATCCACAAAACAAATATAATAGCGAAAACCAGCAAATGAAGGAACATCAGTAGGCCCCCATAGGTGAGAATGAATAAATTGAAAAGGTGCAGTTGTACGCTTCTCAGATAAAGTAAAAGGTAATTTATGAGATTTAGCAATTGAACAGGAGTCACAATTGTTTACATGAATGGAAGAAAAACCTAATTGAGACATTAAAGAATTTATTATTTGAGTAGACGGGTGACCCAGACGACTGTGCCACAACAGACTGTGGCCATCAGCCGAAAGAGCCACCGGAGCCACGGGAACGCTTTCTGAAACTGGGTGGGCAGACGAACTTGTGCTAGGAAGAACGTAAAGACCATGCTCACAGGAGCCCTGAAAAATCACCCTCTTGGTAGTTTTGTCTAGGATCTGAAAATCATTAGAGGTAAACAAGAGTGAGCAATTATTGTCTTTTGTGAATTGGTGAACTGAAAGGAGATTGGTTTTAATAGAAGGGACGTGGGTAAGGCTACCTAGGTGAAAGATAGCGGTGGGGGTTTTTAATGGTACCCGTGCAGTGTGAGAAATATTAAGGGACTCACCGTTGCCAACAGTAATACCATTGGAGCCATGATATGGATTTGGAGCGTTAAGCTTGGATAGATCAGAAGTAACGTGCATGTTGGCCCCAGTATCCAACAGCCATTCAAAGGAAGGGCCGGCTTGAGATGCATAGTTGGCACGATTATCACTATTTCGGCTATCCTCATACCGAAACCAGCAACGAACAGCGGTGTGTCCTGTTTTCTGACAGATTTGACAAGTTGGACGATCCCGCTCGTAAGTGCCCTGCCCGCCGCTGGAAGATGACTGCCCGCCGCTGCCGAAGGTGCAGGCTGTTGTTGCTGCCGTGCTGCTGACCGTCGTACAGCGGACGACTGCCCTGCCGACCGCCGCGCCCGCAGCCTCCGCTGTTTCTGTCGTAGCCGCCGCGGCTCCCCTGCCGACCGCCACCACGCCCCCCGCGATAGTTCAGGCTTGCGGTCAGGGCGGTGGCCGGCTCCATAACAGCGGCTTCTCGGAGATCCACGTTGATTTCTTCACTTTTTAGCCACGAGGAGAGAGTAGCCAGGTCAACCGGCGTTCGACTGATGCGAACCGCCTGTTTAATGGAGGAGTAAGTTGATGGGAGCCCCCGAACGACGCACATGACGAGATCTTTTCGGGAATGATTTCGTTCACGGTGTCGAGGGCTGTGATGATGGTGGAGACCTCGTCTAAATACTCCTCCATAGTTTTCGTGCCTTTGGTAATTGTGTGGAGACGATCACGCAATTGAAAAATATGAGAGTGGGAAATTGATGCATAGCGTGTTGCAAGGGCCGTCCATAAGGCTGAAGCAGTTGTGTAGGATCGGACGTGTTTCTGAACTGTGGGAGAGATGACCGCAATCAAACATGATCGTCCAAAACGTGTACTTCTATTGTTTTTAAAGTTTCGTCATCTTCTTGTGCTTATTAGTATGTGGCTCATCGTCCCTAAATGTTTAGAATTTATTATCTTCAAAGTGAACTATTCTACTAACTATAAATGCTTTTGACGCAATGGTTCTTAGGAAACTCCTTAGTTTCTAATTTTCTCCAACTCTGTCTCGTGACATCGTAACACAAACATAAAGTATCCATTAACTGATCAACTATTGTTACATCCTAAAATTTAATAAATCCATTAACTGAACATTAAAGTCGAATCATATTAGCTAAATAATAATTACGCTGGATTTGTAACAAACTATTGATAAACGAAAACTAATGCTTTTATTCAAATACATCAAAAACTAGCTAGGAAATTACAATCTTTTGTTTGCATCACAAACAATATATTAGAGTTGAATCCTGCAATTTTCAAAAAAGAAGTATTTTAAGTTAAAAAGCTTTAAAGGAAGAAAATTCACTCACAAAGATCAAACTGGATACCTGAAGGTGATGATCACTAATATCGTTTTCATTCTTGTAATGATTTTGTGTTCCAATTTAAAATCCATCCTTGAAAACCATGTTGGATATTGAGTTGATAATATTATGTATATTATGAACAATCCAATAAAAGGTCCACAACCGTAACCCATGAGAACCGCCTGCCAAATGATCGTTAATGAATCTCCTCGTTCTTCTTGATCTAGCTCAACTGGAGTCGTCGTTTGTGCTACCTTATCAGCACCACCATAATCATTTGACAGTGGAAATCCACATAACCGTCATTCCCTTTATATTAACTGTTCCCAAATGTATCAAATTGTTTTCCTTTGGGGATGCATCCAACAAGATGATTGTGAGAGAGATTTAAGACTTCAAGTGATGCGAGGGATGCAAGTTGTTGTGGAATTTCTCCGCTGATTTTGTTGGATAAGAGATCCAATGATTCAAGTACAGATAATTGGTGCAGGGATGCTGGTATGTGACCCTCCAAGCGATTTTGAGATAAGTTCAATGTACGAAGCCCAACGAGATCTCCAATAATGCTTAGGATATGACCTTCGGATCTATTCCTTGAGAGATCGATAAATATGTTTGTAGTCAGAACTCGAGGAAGTTCAATATCTAGCCCCTTTGTTGTCACTATAAAGGAATCTGTGTAATAATGAGAACCTATATAAGCTACATTCTATCACGTTCCATTGTTCTTACCATTTATTTTCATAGCTTCAAAATTCTTGAAAAGGCTAACTGGTAAATCTCCAGTAAATCCATTGGATGAGAGATCTATGGCTCGAATTTTAGCAAACAAGTTGACAGTCCTCGAATCTTTTATAGTTACATAAACTTATTTGATCTCAAGTCTAAAATATGCAACTCTAATAGGGATCCCAACAATTTAGGAAATGTTTTATTCGATTCATTGTTACCTAAATCAAGAACTTCCAAATATTTGCAATTGATCAGAGATTGCGGGACTTTCCCCTCTAGCTTATTCCCGTCAAATTTAATGACTCTAAGTTGGTTCCATATACTAAAAGTAATATTAATTGTCCCGCTAAGAATATTGTTGCTTAAATCCATAACGGAAAGTTCACTCATCTCACCCAAACATAGTGGGATTGTTCCCTCCAAATTATTGGAGCACAAATCTAGCACTTGTAGTGTTTTTAGATTGCAGACCGTTGAAGTGATCTGTCCACTGAGATTATTTCATGAAAGGAGAAGAAATCGCAGCAACTGGTGGTCTATGAGTGAAATAGGAATAGGACCTTCCAACTGATTTTGTTTTAAAACAACTTCAATTAATATTTTAGACTTAAACTCGTGAAGTTTGAAATCCATTTGGATTTCGACTGCTAGAAATTCTATCACTCAGTTATGTGTTTATTGTGTGAATAAAATCTTGGCAGCAATTAATTTGGCAGTCATAATTGTTGAAATTACTAGCCATAAATGTTAAAATTGGTAGCCACATTTGTGGAAGTAGGTAGTCAAAGTTTGGTAGAGTTTGACAGCCAATTTTTGTGGAAATTGGCTACCACATTATGCCATTAATGATGTAATCAAGTGTTCAAAAAAACTCTATAAATAGAGTAGTAATTGAATACTTGAAGACACACAAAAATAGAGAAGCAATAGAGAGTACAGAAAATAATCTACAAAATACTTCTTAGTTTTGTTAGAAAATAGTGTGCAAGTAATATTATTATGAGTTGTAAGAAATAAAAGAGTGTTGAGTAGTAGTCTTTGACACTATCAAATTTTCATAAATATTATTGTATTACTTATTCGGGTATTATATTTACCCCATTTGAATATCTGGTGTCGTTGTTACTCTCTTTCTATTGCTATTTAGTTTGGATATTATTTTCGGTGTGATTATCATTTTGTTCAACAACATCGTACCAGAGCCATGACAAATAATGGTGCATTGTATTTTCAATACCCCCGTCTCACAAGACAAAATTATGAAAATGGTGTCTACGAATGAAAGTCATTCTTGGCTCTCAAGATGTTTGGGATATTATAGACAAAAGGTATACAAAACCATCAAATGAGGAAACTTTGTTAAAGACAAGAAATAACAGGCCATCACTCTTATCCATCAATGTTTGGTTGATGGTATGTTTGAAAAGGTGGTTGATGCAACCACCTCGAAAGAAGCGTGGGAAAATTACCAAATTCTGTCCAAGAAGTTGATAAAGTAAAGAACATAAAAATTCAAACTCTAAGGTCTAACTTTGAAGTTTTTAAAATGAAAGAATCCGAATCCATTTTGGAATTCTGTTCAAGATTGATGGTTGTTGTAAATAAACTAAGAAGATGCGGGCAGGCATTGACACCCAATTTTGACGCTCCTCGATATGAATTAATTGACGAACTTCTTAATTCCAAATGATTTAAAATGGTTAATTTCATAAATAATAATAATAATAATAATAATAATAAAATAATAATAGTTTTATCAAAAAATATTATTTTTCATTTTTGACTTTTTAGAGAGTCGCCACTTAATTTTTAAAGAAAAATCAAGAAAAAAGACTTCCATTTTCAAAAGACTTAACAGAAAAATCAGTTGAAAATATTTAAAAGGGTTCGGGGATTCTTATTAACATCATAGGAAGGTTTTGAAAGAACCTAAGACGCTCCGCTTAATTACGACTATCCGACAACTAACTTAGTTTGGCTAAAACCGCTTATTCTTAATTTTTGAAAATTACTTAGAAGGGAAAAGAGTTAAAATGTTAACTTCTTATCTAAGTGAGTTATTTGCAAAATTATTGGTTTTATGCTGATAAGGCCTTTAAGGCGTTCGCGAGGAATTTGGAGTTTTCTTAACTTAAGACTGATGACAATCAAACAAATAATTAAAAGCACGCAAAGAGGGAGAGAGAAGAGAGAGAGAGAGAGAGACCTGGGTCCAAATCCGGTTTTTCAGTCCGCCTGGACCGGAATTTGGACCCAGCTGTTTTGGGTTTTTGACCCATTTTCTTTTTGGGTTTTGACCCATTTTGTACCTGTCCTAAACTAAACAAATAATTACAAAAAATAAATAAACTAAATGAAAGAAAACAAGGTCTTATGCCCGAAAATAAATACAATACGAAATGAGAAAACATGAAATAAAATGGGTCTTCTAATCTATCTTCTCTGACTATCTTCAATTTTTATACTCTGGGACCCGTCCGTCGACCTTTATGGACTGCTTGACTCGAAATGAAGATAGAAAGCATTTGGGTTTTTATGGACCTCTCGATATGCGTGAGGATGGATTCGTGGTAAAATTGGGGGAGATTTTACATGTCAAACATAAATAAAATCACATTAGCTTGAGATGAGAAAGACTAATACATTCTTATAAAAATAATTGAGCAACATTATGGTGATCGAGAACTTAACATAGCAAATTATGATAATCATTTGAGGATTAATCTAGAAACTTAGATGACCTGGACAATTACTCTAGCTACTTACCATAATAAGGAAGGATGAAAATTGCCTTGATCCACATTCCCAGATTTTACTTTAAAATTAAGCTATCTTTTTTTTATAAAAAAAATTGAAAGAAATTAAAAAAATTACCACCTGTTCGTTTGAACAAAATTAAGACTAACAAATAAGTTACCATTGGGCATATGTGACATGAACAAATCCCATACTTTAGTCTCTGCCAGGTGTGTTATCATGTTGGCATGCCATTAAGTGAATCACTAATCACATGTACAAATATGAACAAACAAAGCCATATGACCTTAAAATAGGATTGGAAGATTCAACCGGGCAAGTAACTTCTCATGACTTTCCTCTTCATAATTTTCTTTATTGATCTCCTGCTCAGGGCTCTCAGGAGGAAATAGTGACTTGTACAGGCGTTCTCCACGCTATTTTTGCATCTCGATCCTCTCTTCTTTACTTGGTTCAGTTTGAATACCGTTTTCTTTGTCCATAGTGGCGATCTTGCCTTTCCTAAGAATGTAGAGTAATGTTTAGGATTTGGAGATAAGGTTTTGTCTTTGAGTGAGAAACATAAGACTCAGAAAGTTTTGGTCTGACATTTGTAATTGTGACTTCTATATATTTGGAAATTCTGGGAAGGAGTGCATTTTCGATCTCTTCATTCATAGCAACATAACACATAAGCAATTAATAACACATATATCGCTCCTAACACATACAGGGGGACCCTTTTGTGCCAAGGGTAGGCCTAGCGCATTTGAATGATGTACGCGTGAATTTGAACCATATAAACAATTCACCCCAAAATAAATTCCACAAGTGAATAATAATGTTCACAGAGGGGAAGATAACGCATAAAACATTTAAGACAAACCCATGCAAGGGCCATTTGAAAGTGCAACAAAGGAAGGCCAACACAGGAGCTAAATGACAAATACATAGAGAAAAATCCGCGCAGGGGCGAAATCCACTATGTCGCTCCAGATGGTCTGCTCCGTCGCCGTCCCCTTGAGTTTTGTTTTGCTTAAACATATATCTTAGCATCAGCAAGAACCCTTCACCCAGGCGTCCTTTGTCTTCCAAGATTTCGTATCGCATCCTCTCGATTTTCTCCTTGACCCAGGTATCGAAATCATCACAACCACGCCTCAGTCTTTCCACCTCTTGAGTCACCCTTTCAAGAGTATCTTGGTTGTCGACAAACTTAGTGTACAAATCTTGGGCCTCTTTCTTTACCTCTTGTAGCTCGACCACTTCTTTGAATTCTCTTTCCATTATGCTGTGAAAGCTGCGCGGGGTTTGGGAGGAGACGTTTTGTATGCCCTTCTTCAGCCATTCTTTGTAACCCTTGTCGTATGCAACGTTGAATCGATCAAGGGTGATGGTGTCTTTATCCATCCGCTTGGCACTTTTCCATTCTCTAAATATTTCAGACGGATCGTGCACTCTGTCGTCTCCAATATCGTATACATAATCGCCATAGTATGCTTCTTTGGGTACAATTGTCTCCTCCCAAAATGTCACAACACTCGAAAGCCTGCATAACGGCGAATTCCCTGAATACTTGGGAGATGAAGCACAATTTGTTTGCGGCTCTCCACGAGGACTTCTTTGGAGATAATACGGTCAAACATCTATTGGAGATCCTCTTCTCTCAATTCGGAAAAATCTGAGCCCATCTCTCCCTTGTTTTCCGATTGTCCATATTCGCCCAGTAAAACATGTCATTCAAATCTTTAACGGTGTTCTTGTTGTCAAGAGTATGCAGCTCCCGAGTTCCAGCACCCTTTGGTAAATAGCTGAGGATCCACCACTGAAAGAGTAAGTTGCATCCTTGGAAGTATCGATGCCCCTCTTTGCTCTTTCCCAAGGCTCGATACATATCGGACAGGATGACCGGAGCTATTGAATAATACTTTGTTGTCCCCTGGTTCTCATTACCTTTGAAAAAAGTATGTATGAGTGTTATAACTCGGGTTTTGATACTCAGACTTGGACTATGTGGGTATACCATTGTTCCCAATAACACTACAACAAATGCCAAGGGATGAATTTCATTCCATTCTTTGTAGGAGATCTTGAACTCTCGGTTGTAAGTGGCGTAAAAGCTTGCATGTCCTAATCGGATATAAAGATCTCTGGAATGCTACATGGTATTTTTGGCACCAGTAGGCGAAGTCTTTTCCCGACCCGAACTAGTCAGCAATATTTTCTACAGAAGGCTTATTAGGGATGAAAATGTCTTCCTGTTTTCTCGCTTTCCTTTCTATCCCAGCACCTACTGTGTCTATGCAATCTCTGATCTCCTCCAAAGCTGGGGTAATTTCGGTGGTTCCGAATCGGAACACCATTCGTTGGCTATCCCTATAGCCTGTGAGGACCTTAACCGATTCCGGCCAACCGTTCATATTGATCAGCTCTGTCAATGCACCCACGTATTTGTTAAGGGTTCTTCTGTGATCCCCGTCCAGATTATTATACCACATCATGAGTTGAGTGGCGCTGATACGACCATGTCGAACTTTGAAAAATAGTCCATATCTACAAAATAGAAGCTAGTTAGTTTTACCCACCCCAAATTGGTTTTCACACGTACATCATTCAAATGTCACATAAAATGATGTGTCGTGAGGTCAAATACCTTAGACACGATTTTGACGTTAATCTACTAAATGGACACTTTACTATTTTAGGTCTACGACAACATTAAATCTTGACAACGCTTATAAAGTGTTGCCTAAAATACTTTTGGGAACGCTTTTAAAGTGTAGCCAATGATTTTGACTTTTAGCTACATTAATTTTAGCAACACTTTTAAAATGTACTCTTTAATGGGATAAACTACACTTTATAAGTGTTGTTATAGTTGGCAACAACTATTTACATGAATGGCCACACTTTTAAAGTGTGTTATTTTTATAATTGAAAATACAACACATTAAAAATGTGGCTTTAGTGTTTTCACCAAAATTTTATATTCCCTCCAACATATTAAAATTAAAATTTCATCTCCCTCCCATTTTTATTTGGCCAAAAAAATAAACATTAAAGAAAAATTAAAAAATAAACATTAAAGAAATAAAAAAGGGCACATTTCCTAAAACTTCAGCTGAAGCTTCCATTTTCAGCTGAAGAACACCATTCGCGGTAGCTGAAGAAGGATCGAAAAACGGAAGAAATCGGCTGTTTTCAAGATTTGAGAACACCATTCGTCACATTTATGTTAAACTTCAACTGAGGAAAACCATTTTCAGCTGAAAAATCAAAGAGCACTACGATTTCTCTGAACATGAACTAAAGAAGACGATTTTCCTCTCAGCTTCGTTGTTCAAGATTAGAGAGCTGAAGAAGACGATTTTCTTCAAAGATTTATGGGTAAACTGTTGTTCCATCAGATTTCCTTTTGAAAATTGAAAGAAAATGCTTCACAAATCAACATGTCTCATGTCTTAAAGGTTTAGGTTGTTGGAATAGAGTTTATCAGGTAAGAGATTATACCTTCAAAAGTCTAAATTATAGTTTTAAGATTTTTATATGCTTGTATGTCAGTCAAAAATTGATGTTAGGGTTTTTATGTTCTTGTGTTGTTGAGACGAATTTTTTTTGATTTTGGGATTTTAGTTTATAGTTGTATTACGTATAAATGGGCATACGTAAGCTTGGTTTTTATGGGAACCAGAGATCTTATTAATTTACTGGAATTTGCAGAGTTCTGTTTTAAAAACACTTGTTAACTTTTTTTTAGTTTGCTATGATTTTTGTTTTGAGATTTGATTCTAAAACATGGTTCTCTTCTTTTTTGAACTGTGATTTGCTCAGGATGCACAAAACAGAGTTGTAGTGTATGCTCTCCATCGCTTGTTTCCAGATCTCCCACTTCACATGCCAATTACTGAACCATATGCATCACTTATTTTGCAGTGGGAGGAAGGTCATTTTTCTAACTTCACGTCAAGTCAAATATTTGATATTGGTATTAAATTAAGCATTTTGGTAACTCAATTTTACACTTCACCCTGATCAAATTGGTCTCTTGTAGCCATAGAGCCCATAATTGTTTATCTAATCTTTTACTGCAAACATTACATTGATAAACATTTTTTTTTCTTCCTGAGTTCATAGTTTGATCTACTTAAGCTTGGTTTGTCTAATGCATTTTCAAGTATAGAAAGTAACTTTAGCTAATTCAGTCGTTTTGGCCATAAGTATAGATAGTAACTCTATTTTCTGGAAATCTGTCAAAACGTGGCAAGGTCGACGGACCTCGCGACGGGACATCGTGGTCACGACGAGCCGTCGTGGACCTTGCGACGGGCCGTCGTGGACCTCGCGACGGGCCGTCGTAGTCATGAGAGGCCGTCGTGGTCATGACGGGCGGTGGTCATGACGGGCCGTTGTGGTCATGATGGGCCGTCGTGGTCATCCGTCGTGGTCATGACGGGCCGTCGTGGACTCCGTTGTCCCATACTTGCAAGTTTCTTCTGCTACTTTTCTGATCTTCATGAAGAACATGCAGGACGGACCGTCATGCTACGACGGTCCGTCACGCTTTCCGTTACAGCTGAAATTTCTAATTGATTAATTGTTAAATTTTTTAATTTTGTGTTCTTTCTTGATGGAACAGATTTGTTTACTAGAGGAATTGATATTCAAGCAGTTAACGTTGTTATCAATTCTGATTTTTTTAAGAACTCAAAAACGTATTTGCACAGGGTATGTATAATAGATCTTTGATCTTGCTTATTGACTTCTGTATTGTTTTTGCTATTTCATCATTTGTAATTTATTGTTAGTGGCTTTGGTTTGGATTGAGCTAAGGTTTTGTTTCTCTTGACCACTATTCATCTTGCTTGTTTGGTATGGTTGAAGTGTAGTTTTGCTATGTCATATTTAGTTTCCTTGTTTGATCGTGTGGAACATATTAACTACACAAGGAAACTAATCTAATTTTTTTTAATTTTTGCTGCTGCAGTAATCTACAATCTGGACTTGTCTCTCTTTAGTTGTTGTTAATGTATTTGGTTTAAATTGAGCTAAGGTCTTGCTTCTTTTGTTTCACTGTTTTTTTGGCATTTGTATAAAACATTGGCATGGTATGGAATCTGCAATCTGCAGATTTGTTGTTAATGTTTTCTGTAACTGCTGCTTCTATATATAAATATTTCTGTCAGTAAAGTCTATTTTCTTTCTTATTATATAGGATATCTATGTTATAACCATAACTTTTGACATCCTAGTAGAAGGCATGCTTCCATAACTACAAACAAATAAACAAATAATTATTAGGAGAATCTAATTGTTTGTATCTCCTCATTAATTCCTTTTTTCTTTAGTGTTCGTGTTAGTTTGCGTGCATCATGGTTATTGTATAACACCAAATATTTTACATTGTTTCTTATGAAGTTTGAACCCTAATGCAATTATTCATTGTTGTTGAACTCATTTGGAATTCTAGACACCTAAGGGAATATCATCTACTTTGAACATCAAAAGACAAGAAGGCATCTACTTTGAACATCAAAAGATGCAATCTAATTTTCTGTAACTGCTGGATTTCTTGCCTCTCTATATTGTTGCAATCTGAATTTCTTACCTCTTCTATATAACTGCCAATATCTTATTTGTGTAGGGAAATGGAGGTGATCAAATTTGAAGTGGATGATGAAGATTTTTGAACTATTGTAAAAGTTTAAATACATATTTTATTTATTGTGTACACATTTAGAATATTGATGTATAAGTATGGGTATGTACACAACACATACTATCTTTTGGTTGTACATGAAATATTTCTCAAGTTTATTTGAATATATAGCTTCAATTTAATGATTAATTAGTTCATTTTGTTTTTAGGTCACTTGTGTGTATTAAATATTATTATATATTTTTGTGCTACATGTAGGCTTAATAAATGTTGAAGTTACACTTTGTAAGTGTTGCTCTAGTAGATAAAAAGTACACTTTGAAAGGTTGCAATAATGACCAATTGTCACGACCCAAAACCGAGCCGCGACTGGCACCCACATTTACCCTCCTATGTGAGCGAACCACCAATCTAAACCTTAACATTTCAATGTATATCAACAGTAAATAATGCGGAAGACTTAACTCATTAATAAAACCAATTCAATAACTATTATTTCCCAAATCTGGAAGTCATCATCACAAGAACATCTATGATCAAATTACTAAACTAAGAATATTCTAAGAAAACTAAAACAAATAAAAAGCTAGTCCATGCCGGAAGTTCAAGGCATCAAGACTTGAAGAAGAAGATCCAGTCCAAGCTAGACGCATTAGCTCACCCTGAATTTCCGATGTAGTGAAGACTGGCTAGAATTACTGCTGAGTTGAAGTTGACGAAACATTTGCTGCATTCCACAAATAACAAAGAAGAAAACATAAAAGTAGGGGGTCAGTACAACCACAAGTACTGAGTAGATATCATCGGCCAACTCAAAATAGAAGATAATATATATCAAGTAATATTATAAATCAACTATAAACTCAACATGTAGCAACAACAAGTACTATAATCATCAACAAGTACCATCAAGTTCATCCATGAGGGCTCAAGTCTCAATACCATACTCATTTAGGAAATTAAGTTCATTATGTTGAGTAAATTATCATCTTTTAGGATTCATTATCTTTCTTCCTCTTGTGTCGATACGTGACACTCCGATCCCCTAATTCTACGTGTCGGTTCGTGACACCCGTCACACTAATACTATGTGTCGGAACGTGACACTCCGATCCCCTATATGTGTTGGAACGTGACACTCCGATCCCCTATATGTGTCGGTACGTGACACTCCGATCCACTAATACTATGTGTCGGAACGTGACACTCCGATCCACTAATACTATGTGTCGGAACGTGACACTCCGATCCACTAATACTATGTGTCGGAACGTGACACTCCGATCCACTAACCTCATTCTATCCGTTCATCAAGCCTTCTCTATACCAAGGCATCATCAATCCCATTACTTTAATTCATCAAGCCTTCTTTTATACCAAAGCATCATCATTAATAACGTAGATTAAAGTTTCTTTCAAGATTTGGGATTCAATGGTTTTCATTATGCTTGTTTTATCAAAATCACATAATCATATTCATGCATGCAACCATACATTTAGCATATAGACAGGTTTACAATACCACCAATACATATCATTCACTATTAAGAGTTCACTACGAATATCGTAAAACCATAACCTACCTCCACCGAAGAATTGAATTCAAACAAGCAAATTCCTAAGCTTTGTGTTCTTCCTCTTCGATCGATTCCTCTCTCCTCCCTCTTGTTCTTTCTCTTTTCTTATTCAAACCCTCTCTTTACCCTAATTAACATATAATTAAGTGTAAAGGATGACAATAATAACCCACTAATTAACTTAAGGTTACCTCTTTTAACCCCCAAGTAATTAGATTTATTAATATTAACCCTCAAACTTTATAATTAAGGAAAGAATAGTCCAAAACGTCCCTTAAAACGTGTAAAGAAATCCGACTCCGACTGGGATTACGCAACCTGTGACGGCCCGTCGTGCCTGCGACGGTCCGTCACGCAGGTCGTCGCAGCATCTTAGAACTCCATTTTTCACTAAGTACACTGTGACGGTCCGTCACACCTGTGACGGTCCGTCCTGCACTACCATCACGACGTTCAGAGACTCGTTCCCCGTACCAAATTCTCAAGAGTTGAAGTGTTTTGCCACGGGAGCTCACGACGGCTCGTCGTAGCTGTGACGGCACGTCCTGCAGGTCCATCACAGATTACAGAGAGTCGATTTTAATACCCGAATTTCAGAATTCTAAGTGTTCTGGAACGAGAAACCCTCGACGGTCCGTCGTGCCCATGACGGTCCATCGTGGGGTCCGTCGTCTCAACCAGTTTTTCCAGAAATAAAATCTGCTGCTCAAAACGACTAAACATGTCGTTACAATAGATACCAATTTACCCATCGTTCGTCCCCGAACGATCAAAGGAAGAAAACCAAGGGCGAAAAGGAGTACCTGAATCTGTAAACAGATGTGGGTATTTTTATTGCATATCTGCCTCCTTCTCCCAAGTTTCCTCTTCAACCGGTCGATTCTTCCATTGAACTTTGATGGATGCAATCTCTCTCGACCTCAACTTGCGAACCTCTCTATCTAAAATAGCAACAGTTTTCCTCTTCATAAGTCAAATTCTCATCAAGCAAAACTGAATCCCAACGGATGATGTAGTTTCCATCCCCATGGTATCTTTTCAACATGGACACATGAAATACCGGATGCACTCCGGACAGCCCTGGAGGTAAGGCTAATTCATAAGCCACCTCCCCTACTCGCTTTAGTACCTCAAATGGTCCAATATACCTTGGACTTAACTTACCCCTTTTTCCAAACCGCATCACCCCTTTCATGGGTGAAACCTTCAACAAGGCTTGTTCACCTTCCATGCACTCCAAGTCTCTAACCTTTCGGTCTGCATACTCCTTTTGTCTACTTTGCGCCGCTAGAAGCTTTTCTTGGATAGATTTCACCTTCTCCATAGAATCTCTCAACAGATCAGTACCCCAAGGTCTAACCTCAAATGCATCAAACCAACCAATGGGAGACCTACATCTCCTCCCATACAATGCCTCAAATGGAGCCATGTCAATGCTGGAGTGATAGCTATTATTGTATGAAAACTCTGCCAAAGGTAAGAAGCTATCCCAATGACCACCAAATTCTATCACACATGCACGAAGCATATCCTCCAACACTTGAATCGTTCGCTCAGACTGACAATCAGTTTAAGGGTGAAACGCAGTACTAAGGTCCAACCTAGTACCTAATTCAGAATGCAATGTTCTCCAAAACTTAGAAGTAAACTTCGTACCTCTATCTGATATGATGGAAAGTGGAACTCCATGCAATCGAACGATTTCTGAGATATAGATCTTGGCTAAACTCTCGGCATTGTAAGTCACCTTAACCGGAATAAAATGAGCAGACTTAGTTAACCTATCAACAATCACCCAAATAGAGTCATACTTACCCAATGTCTTAGGAAGGCCAACCACGAAGTCCATCGCGATTCTCTCCCACTTCCATTCAGGAATGGGCATCCTTTGAAGTGTTCCTCCGGGCCTCTGGTGTTCATACTTTACTTGTTGACAATTTGGACATTTGGCAACAAACTCAACAATATCTCGCTTCATTCTACTCCACCAAAAGTGTTGCTTTAGGTCATGGTACATCTTGGTTGCACCAGGATGTATAGAATATTCGGAACTATGAGCCTCTGTCAGAATAGTGGTGATCAAATCATTGATGCGGGGTACACATACCCTTCCCTTAATCCTCAAAACACCTTCCTCGTCGATTGTTGCTTCTTTAGCCTCTCCTTGTAACACTTTATCTCGGATCCGGATCAATTTCTCATCATTAAACTGCCTTCCCTTGATCTTATCAAGGAAGGAAGATCTTGCCTCCACACAAGCTAACAATCCTCCCTTCTCATTTATTTCTAACCTCATAAGGTCATTAGCCAAATTTTGGATTTCCCTCGCCAACGGGCGCCTAGAGACTTGCAAATGAGCTAGAATTCCCATGCTTCCGGCCTTTCTACTCAAAGCATCTGCCACAACGTTAGCTTTTCCCAGATGGTATAAGATAGTGATATCGTAGTCCTTAAGTAGTTCCATCCATCTCCTCTGTCTCAAATTCAAGTCTTTCTGAGTGAAGACATACTGTAGGCTACGATGGTCCGTATAGACCTCACACTTAACCCCATACAATAGTGTCTCCATTGCTTTAAGTGCAATACTACCGCGGCCAACTCCAAATTGTGGGTCGGATAGTTACGTTCATGCACCTTTAATTGCCTCAAAGCATAAGCAATCACATTCTTCTCTTGCATTAGCACTGCACCCAAACCTGAATAGGATGCATCACAATAAACGATGAAGTTCTTAACCTCTACTGGCAAGGTAAGAATTGGTGCAGTAGTCAACAAGGTCTTGAGTTTCTGAAAGCTTTCCTCACACTCATCCGACCATACAAATGGAACATTCTGCTTAGTCAAGTTCGTTAATTGGGAAGCAAAAGAAGAGAATCCCTTTACAAATCGGCGGTAGTAGCTAGCTAAACCAACAAAGCTCCTTATTTCTGACACGTTAGTAGGTCTTACCCAATTCTTCACTGTCTCAATCTTAGATGGATCCACCATCACTCCATCCTTAAAAACCACGTATCCCAAGAAGGACACTGAATCTAGCCAAAACTCACACTTGGAGAATTTGGCATAAAGCTTTTTCTTCCTCAACAACTCTAATACCATTCTCAAATGCTCCTCATGTTCCTTCTTACTCTTTGAGTATATTAGTATATCTTCAATAAATACGATCACAAAGAGATCCAGATATGGCTTAAAAATCCCATTCATCAAGCTCATGAAAGCAGCAGGGGCATTAGTGAGACCAAAAGACATTACTACAAATTCGTAATGCCCATACCTGGTTCGAAAAGCAGTCTTTGGCACATCCATTGCCCGTATTTTCAATTGATGATAACCGGATCTCAAGTCAATTTTAGAGAAGACACAAGCACCTTGTAACTGATCGAACAAGTCATCAATGCGAGGAATGGGATACTTGTTCTTAATAGTTACCTTGTTCAACTGCCGGTAGTCTATGCACATCCGAAAACTCCCATCCTTCTTCTTCACAAATAACACCAGAGCACCCCACGGAGATGCACTTGGTCTAATATAGCCTTTGCTCAACAACTCTTGAAGTTGGGCCTTTAACTCTCTTAACTCCACGGGAGCAATTCTATAATGGGGTATAGAAATGGGGCGAGTACCCGCTTCCAGATCAATGCAAAAATCGATATCTCTATCCGGTGGCATACCAGGAAGATCTGCAGGGAACACATCCAGAAACTCACGGACTATCGAAACCGACTCAATTGAAGGTACTTGAGTAGTGTCATCCCTGAGATGTGCCAAGAAAGCTAAACAGCCCTTACTAACCATCTTCTTAGCACGAAGAAAGGAGACGATACGAACCGGATTGGAAGTGTAGTCGCCCTCCCACACTAACGGATCTGTCCCAGGCTTGGCTAATGTCACAGTTTTAGCATTACAATCCAATATCGCAAAATTCGGAGAAAGCAAGTCATACCCAGAATTACATCGAATCAACCATTTCTAGATAACCAAATCTACATAAGTGTCGCTCCCCACAAAATTCACTAACAAGACCTATACTTTTTCAACATCACCGACTCACCCACCGGAGTAGAAACACGAATAGGCATGTCAAGTAATTCACAATGTAAATTAAGACCATTAGCAAATGAGGACGATACATTGAAAATGTGGATCCAGGGTCAAATAATACAGATGCCATGCAATCACAAACCAAAAGATTACCTGTGATAACAGCATCAGACGCCTCCGCTTCAGATCTCCCAGGGAAAGCGTAACAATGGGCCCTTTCGTTTGTCTGCCCGTTGGCCCTACCATGTTGTGATGTAGGGGCTCCAATTTGCCCTTCACCTCTGCCGTTGTGGTGACCACCATTACCTCGACCACCACGTCCTCCAGAAAAGCGGCCTCTACCATGACCACCTCTACCTCTAGCTATTGGGGGTCTGTAACTCTGTTTTGGACAATTCCTCCTAATATGTCCAATCTCCCCACATCCATAACACTCTCTGGAGTCAGGCATAGGTCTCTCGGAGAAGTGTTGACCGGTCTGAGGTGGACCCCCAACTACAGTCTGTAGTGAAGACTGAATTGGTCGAACTGAGTAACCTCGGAACCGTGACCTGTGTCCTCTAGTAAGCAAGAACCTCACCTCCCTTTCGAAACCTTTTTGATGTCGATGTCGTGATGAAGTCATCTGGCTCACTCCTTCCACTTCTATCCAAAGTCTACCACCTCTTGGAAGGATTTTGCCATGTAGCCGCTACCTGTAAGGCTGAAATCCGCAATTCTGACCTCAACCCCTTCACAAAACGGCGAATCCGTTCTTGTGGACTGAAACAAAGTTGGGTGGCATACCTGGATAATGCACGGATTTGGCCTCATATGCGTTAACCATCATCCTTCCTTGCTCTAGACTCAAGAACTCATCCCTTTTTCTATCTCTCAAAGTCCTTGGGATATACTTCTCCATAAACAAGCTAGAGAATGATTCCCAAGTCATAGGTGGTGCCTCTGTTGGTTGACACTCAACATGCGACCGCCACCACATTTTGGCGTTCCCTTGAAACTGATAGCTCACGAACTCGACACCAAACCGCTTTACTATACCCATCTTGTGTAGGAGCTCATGACAATCAACTAGAAAATCGTAGGCATCCTCTAATTCTGCACCCTTAAAGACTGGAGGTTTCAATTTCAAGAACATACTGAAAAGTTCATGCTGATCATTTGTCATTATAGGCCAGTAGTCAGACGTGGAAATGTGCCTATCTCCAATGATGCATCCATGCGGGGAGCCATAGCAGCCGCATGTCGTATCTCTGAAACCGGAGGTGTTGGTGCAAAAACCACTGGAGGTGCCTGACCCTGATCAGATAACCCGCTAAGATAAGCAAGAACTGATAGATCATCTCTGGGGTAGGTTGGGGTGGCAATTCCTCATTTTGCACTTGTTCATTCTCCCCTTCCTCACCCTCTCTTATCACCTCCTCGGTCGGTGGAGGAGTCACCGCCCTAGTATCAGATGGGCTAGGGGCTCGTCCTCTTCCTCTAGAGGACGTCCTCTCACGACCTCTTCCACGGCCTCTTGCCGCTGCTCTTCCTCGAGCCACAGCCCCAGTGGCGGGCTCAGACGTTTCTTGTCGTGCCGGTGTCGCTGCTGGCGCGGTCGTTGCTCTAGTTCTAACCATCTGCGAAATAGAGTGAAGATGGTCAGATACCAATTTGTATCACCTAGATACCAATTGGACTCAAGTAGTAGCACGAAAGAAAGAATGAAAGAATGGAATTTTCCTAAAGTCTTATAGCCTCTCAAAGAAAAGTAAAGGCGTCCCCCTACCGTTCCTTAAGACTCTACTAGACTCGTTCTTGTGTGATGAGACCAATGAACCTAATGCTCTGATACCAAGTTTGTCACGACCCAAAACTGAGCCGCGACTGGCACCCACATTTACCCTCCTATGTGAGTGAACCAACCAATCTAAACCTTAACATTTCAATGTATAACAACAGTAAATAATGCGGAAGACTTAACTCATTAATAAAAAACAATTCAATAACTATTATTTCCCCAAAATCTGGAAGTCATCATCACAAGAACATCTATGATCAAATTACTAAACTAAGAATATTCTAAGAAAACTAAAACAAATAAAAAGCTAGTCCATGCCGGAAGTTCAAGGCATCAAGACTTGAAGAAGAAGATCCAGTCCAAGCTAGACGCATTAGCTCACCCTGAATTTCCGATGTAGTGAAGACTGGCTAGAATTACTGCTGAGTTGAAGTTGATGGAACGTTTGCTGCATTCCATAAATAACAAAGAAGAAAACATAAAAGTAGGGGGTCAGTACAACCACAGTACTGAGTAGATATCATCGGCCAACTCAAAATAGAAGATAATATATATCAAGTAATATTATAAATCAACTATAAACTCAACATGTAGCAACAACAAGTACTATAATCATCAACAAGTACCATCAAGTTCATCCATGATGGCTCAAGCCTCAATACCATAATTATTTGGGAAATTAAGTTCATTATGTTGAGTAAATTATCATCTTTCAGGATTCATTATCTTTCTTCTACTTGTGTCGATACGTGACACTCCGATCCCCTAATTCTACGTGTCAGTTCGTGACACCCGTCCCACTAATACTATGTGTTGGAACGTGACACTCCAATCCCCTATATGTGTCGAAACGTGACACTCCGATCCCCTATATGTGTCGGTACGTGACACTCCGATCCACTAATACTATGTGTCGGAACGTGACACTCCGATCCACTAATACTATGTGTCGGAACGTGACACTCCGATCCACTAATACTATGTGTCGGAACGTGACACTCCGATCCACTAACCTCATTCTATCCGTTCATCAAGCCTTCTCTATACCAAGGCATCATCAATCCCATTACTTTAATTCATCAAGCCTTCTTTTATACCAAGGCATCATCATTAATAACGTAGATTAAAGTTTCTTTCAAGATTTGGGATTCAATGGTTTTCATCATGCTTGTTTTATCAAAATCACATAATCATATTCATGCAAGCATACAATTAAGCATATAGACAGGTTTACAATACCACCAATACATATCATTCACTATTAAGAGTTCACTACGAATATCGTAAAACCATAACCTACCTCCACCGAAGAATTGAATTCAAACAAGCAAATTCCCAAGCTTTGTGTTCTTCCTCTTCGATCGATTCCTCTCTCTCCCTCTTTGTTCTTTCTCTTTTTCTTATTCAAACCCTCTTTATTTTACCCTAATTAACATATAATTAAGTGTAAAGGATGACAATAATAACCCACTAATTAACTTAAGGTTACCTCTTTTAACCCCCAAGTAATTAGATTTATTAATATTAACCCTCAAACTTTATAATTAAGGAAAGAATAGTCCAAAACGTCCCTTAAAACGTGTAAAGAAATCCGACTCCGACTGGGATTACGCAACCTGTGATGGCCCGTCGTGCCTGTGACGGCCCGTCGTGCCTGCGACGGTCTGTCACGCAGGTCGTCGCAGCATCTTAGAACTCCATTTTTCACTAAGTACACTGTGACGGTCCGTCACACCTGTGACGGTCCGTCCTGCACTTCCGTCACGACGTTCAGAGACTCGTTCCCCGTACCAAATTCTCAAGAGTTGAAGTGTTTTGCCACGGGAGCTCACGACGGCTCGTCGTAGCTGTGACGGCACGTCCTGCAGGTCCGTCACAGATTACAGAGAGTCGATTTTAATACCCGAATTTCAGAATTCTAAGTGTTCTGGAACAAGACACCCTCGAAGGTCCGTCGTGCCCATGACGGTCCGTCGTGGGGTCCATCGTCTCAACCAGTTTTTCCAGAAATAAAATTTGCTGCTCAAAACGACTAAACAGGTCGTTACACCAATAAAAGGCAACACTTTTTAAGTGTGACCAATAAATCTGAAAAGGCAACGCTTTTACGTGTAGTCTAACAAAATAGGTGTTGCTAATGCACATCTTCAAAGCGTGCCTTTATACCTGTTTGGCTACGCTTTATAAGTGTAGCCAAAGATGGCAACATTTATAAAGTGTTGCCTAATGTCAAAGGTTACGCTTCTTTTGGGCAGCCCCTAAAAAGTGTTGCTGAATGTCCAAAAGTATAGCCTTTTATCAAAGGCCACACTTTTTGCTAGTTTAGGCTACACTTACGTGGTGTTGCTGTAGGCAGAAAATGGTGTAGTGGGACTTAATACACCTTGAGTAATAAGTCGTCTTAGGCTAATGCTTAATTTTTGGGTTTTGGTTTTGCTCTAGCTTAGGCTTACAAAAATAGGTTTCAAGTTGACGGTTACCCGAGTAGGACAAACATCGGAGTGAAGCTACCAAAAAACGTCGGATGACCGCATTCCAACTATTTGTTTGATACTTCCAAATGAATTTTGGTGTATTTTTGAAGAAAGCCGTGGAAAGCCACGTAACTTTCGTTTTCCTAATGCATCTATTTGTCGTTTGGCGGAAAAATGCGATGAAAATGCAACAATTAGAAAACTAAGGAAAACTAAACAAGTAAATAATTTATCACAAATAGCCAAATATCGTTAGTTTTAAGGTTAGAAACATTCAAAGTCTCTAGCAGAGTCGCCATTTCT
>JAKWIY010003052.1:10552960-10624223 GCA_027704805.1 Solanum corneliomulleri
TTAGATCCTTTTTACTGGGAGAATTTCAATCCTAAGAGAAAAATGGCTACATAGTGGCAAATGGCAATACAAAGGTTGTCAATCAGGTCTTGTGGACTTGGATTACTCACGAATTGAGTTGTGAAAATAATTTTTGATATAATTATTGAGTAAAATTATGACATACACTAGACTCTTGCTTTTGACTTTCTTGAATCCGAATAGTGAACCGAATTGTCATATTACAAAAATAGTATAGTAATTAGTGAAATATCAAAAATGGAATATCACAAGAATTGAATATAAGTACATCTTGCCATTATCTCGTAAAGGTAAAAGATTATTTCTGAAAGACTCTTGGCTCAAGTAAAAATAAAAAAATAGTAAGTAACACGGAAACGATGCAAAATCTATCGGCATGGTGCAGAGACAACAACATTGTAATACGATAAATTAATGACCAATTTACTGGGATGGATTATTTAAAACAAGAATAAACAATGGTATATATATAATGATAAACACCAACCATTGTGTCACGACCCAAATCGGGGACGCGACTGGCACCCACATTTACCCTCCTATGTGAGCGAACCAACCAATCTAACCCTTAACATTTTAATACAATATCAACAAAAGAAATGCGGAAGACTTAAACTTGTTAATAAAACAATTCAAAAACTATTATTATTATCCCCAAAATCTGGAAGTCATCATCACAAGAACATCTATCTCAAATTACTAAACTAGGAATGTCTAAGACAAAATATAACTAAAAAGCTAGTCCCTGCCGGAAGTTCAAGGCATCAAGACTTGAAGAAGGAGACCATTCAAGCTAGACGCATTAGCTCACCCTGAATTTCCGATGGAGTGAAGACTGGCTTGATCTACTGCTGAGTCGAAGTTGACGGAACGTTTGCTGCATAACACAAATAACAAGGGGAAAACATAAAAGTAGGGGGTCAGTACAACCACACGTACTGAGTAGATATCATCGTTAACTCAAAATAGAATTACATATCAAGTAATATTATAAATCAACTATAACTCAACATGTAGCAACAACAAGTATTATAATCGTCAATAAATACCATCAAGTTCATCCATGAGGGCTCAAGCCTCATTACCATACTCATTTGGGAATTAAGTTCATTGTGTTGAGTATATTAACATCTTTCGAGATTCATTAATCTTTCTTCCTCTTGTGTCGGTACGTGACACTCCGATCCCCTACCACTATGTGTCGGAACGTGACACTCTGATCCCCTATATGTGTCGGAACGTGACACTCCGATCCCCTATATGTGTCGGAACGTGACACTCCGATCCCCTATATGTGTCGGAACGTGACACTCCGATCCCCTACATGTGTCGGTACGTGACACTCCGATCCCCTATATCTACGTGTCGGTTCGTGACACCCGTCCCACTAATACTATGTGTCGAAACGTGACACTCCGATCCACTAATGCTATGTGTCGGAACGTGACACTCCGATCCACTAATATCATTCTATCCATTCCTCAAGCCTTCTCTATACCAAGGCATCATCAATCCCATTACTTTAATTCATCAAGCCTTCTTTCATACCAAGGCATCATCATTAATATCATAGATTAAAGTTTCTTTCAAGATTTGGGATTCAATGGGTTTCATCATGCTTGTTTTATCAAAATCACATTATCATATTCATGCAAGCATACAATTAAGCATATAGACAGGTTTACAATATCATCAATACATATCATACACTATTAAGAGTTCACTACGATTATCGTAACATAAACCATAACCTACTACCTCCACCGAAGAATTGGAATCAACAAGCTAATCTCCCAAAGCTCTCTTCTTCTCGTCCAATCTCCCTCAATCGTTTCTCTCTTTCTTTCTTTCTTTCTCTTTTGTTTTATTCAAACCCTCTTTCCTTTACCCTAATTAACAATTAATTAAGAATAAAAGGACAAATAAACCCCCTAATTAACTTAAGGTTACCCCTTTTAACCCCTAAGTAATTAGACTTATAAATGTTAACCCTCAATCTTGTAATTAAGAAAGAATAGTCAAAAACGACCCTTAAAACGTGTAGAGGAATCCTTTTTGCCTGGGATCCGCACCTGTGACGGGCCGTCGTGCCTGCGACGGTCCGTCACGGTGGTCGTCGCAGCTCCCTCGAGCTCAAGTGGCCTGTGACGGCCCGTCACGCCGTGACGGTCCGTCCTGTTCCCCCGTCATGATGGTCAGAAACTCGTTTCTTGCACCACCAAATTCTCAAAAGTTGAAGTGTTTTGCAACGGAAACTCACGACGGTTCGTCGTGGATGTGACGGCACGTCCTGCAGGTCCGTCACAATTTACAGAGAGTCGATTTTCAGTACCCAAATTCAAAATTCTAAGTGCCATGGGACGACACTCCCTCGACGGGTCGTCGTGACCACGACGGTCCGTCGGGACACACGTCGTCTCTGCCAGTTTTTCCAGAAATGCACTCTGTTGCTCAAAACGACTAAACAGGTCGTTACAATAGATACCAATTTACCCATCGTTCGTCCCGAACGATCAAAAGAAGGAAAACAATGGCGAAAAGGAGTACCTGAATCTGTAAACAGATGTGGGTATTTTTCTTGCATATCTGCCTCCTTCTCCCAAGTAGCCTCTTCAACCGGTCGATTCTTCCATTGCACTTTGATGGATGCAATCTCTCTCGACCTCAACTTGCAAACTTCTCTATCTAATATAGCAACCGGTTCCTCTTCGTTAGTCAAGTTCTCATCCAACAAAACTGAATCCCAACGGATAATGTAGTTTCCATCTCCGTGGTATCTCTTCAACATAGATACATGAAACACCGGATGCACTCCGGACAGCCCTGGGGGCAAGGCTAATTCATAAGCCACCTCCCCTATTCTCTTAAGTACCTCGAATGGTCCAATATACCTTGGACTTAGCTTACCTCTTTTTCCAAACCGCATCACCCCTTTCATGGGTGAAACCTTCAACAAGACTTGTTCACCTTCCATGAACTCCAAGTCTCTAACTTTTCGGTCTGCATACTCCTTTTGTCTACTTTGAGCCGCTAAAAGCTTTTCTTGAATAGCTTTCACCTTCTCCATAGAATCTCTTAACAGATCAGTCCCCCAAGGTCTAACTTCAAAGGCATCAAACCAACCAATGGGAGATCTACACCTCCTCCCATACAATGCTTCAAATGGAGCCATGTCAATACTGGAGTGATAGCTATTATTGTATGAAAACTCTGCCAAAGGTAAAAAGCTATCCCAATGGCCACCAAACTCTATCACACATGCACGAAGCATATCCTCCAACACTTGAATTTTTCGCTCAGACTGACCATCGGTCTGAGGGTGAAACGCAGTGCTAAGGTCCAACCTAGTACCCAATTCTGCATGCAATGTTCTCCAAAACTTAGAAGTAAATTGCGTACCTCTATCTGATATGATTGAGAGTGGAACTCCATGCAACCGAACGATCTCTGAGATGTAGATTTTTGCTAACTTCTCTGCATTGTAAGTCACCTTGACCGGAATGAAATGTGCGGACTTAGTTAACCTATCAACAATCACCCAAATGGACTCATACTTACCCAATGTCTTTGGAAGACCAACCACGAAGTCCATCGCGATTCTCTCCCACTTCCATTCAGGAATGGGCATTCTCTGAAGTGTTCCTCCGGGCCTCTGGTGTTCATACTTTACTTGTTGACAATTTGGACATTTGGCCACAAACTCAACGATATCTCGCTTCATTCTGCTCCAGCAGAAGTGTTGCTTTAGGTCGCGATACATCTTGGTTGCACCAGGATGTATAGAATATCCGGAACTATGAGCTTCCGTAAGAATAGTGGTGATCAAATCATCGATGCGGGGTACACATACTCTTCCCTTAATCCTCAAAACACCTTCCCCATCGATTATTGCTTCCTTAGCCTCTCCTTGCAACACTTTATCTCGAATTCGCCTTAGTTTCTCATCATCAAACTGTTTCCCCTTAATCTGATCAAGGAAAGAGGATTTTGCCTCTACACACTAACAATCCTCCCTTCTCGTTTATTCCAACCTCATAAGGTCATTAGCCAAAATCTGCACTTCTCTAGCCATGGGCGTCTAGAAGCTTGCAAATGAGCTAGACTTCCCATGCTTCCGGCCTTTCTACTCTCAAGGCATCTGCCACACACATTCGCCTTCCCCGGATGATACAAGATAGTGATGTCGTAGTCCTTCAGTAGTTCCATCCATCTCCTCTGTCTCAAGTTCAAGTCTTTCTGAGTGAATACATACTGTAGGCTACGATGGTCCGTGTAGACTTCACACACTTACCCCATACAAGTAGTGTCTCCATTGCTTTAGTGCAAATACGCAATACCGTACGCCCAACTCCAAATCGTGGGTCGGATAGTTACGCTCATGCACCTTTAATTGCCTCGAAGCATAAGCAATCACATTCTTCTCTTGCATTAGCACTGCACCCAGCCCATAATAGGATGCATCACAATAAACAATGAAGTTTTTGCCCTCTACCGGCAAGGTGAGGATAGGCGCGGTAGTCAACAAAGTCTTAGCTTCTGGAAGCTCTCCTCACACTCATCCGACCATACAAATGGGAACGTTTGCTTAGTCAAGTTCGTCAATTGGGAAGCAATGGAAGAGAATCCCTTGACGAATCGGCGGTAGTAGCTAGCTAACCCCACAAAACTCCTTATTTCTGACACGTTTGTAGGTCTTACCCAATTCTTCACTGTCTCAATCTTAGATGGATCCACCATCACTCCATCCTTGGAACCACGTGCCCCAAGAAGGACACTGAATCTAGCCAAAACTCACACTTGGAGAATTTCGCATAAAGCTTTTTCTTTCTCAACAACTCTAACACCATTTTCAAATGCTCCTCATGTTCCTTCTTACTCTTGGAGTATATCAGTATATCATCAATAAACACGATCACAAAGAGATCCAATATGGCTTGAAAATCCCGTTCATCAAGCTCATGAAGGCAGCAGGGGCATTAGTAAGACCAAACGACATTACCACAAACTCATAATGCCCATACCTAGTTCGAAAAGCAGTCTTTGGCACATCCGTTGCTCGTATTTTCAATTGGTGATAACCGGACCTCAAGTCAATTTTAGAGAAGACACAAGCACCTTGTAACTGATCGAACAAGTCATCAATGCGAGGAATGGGGTACTTGATCTTAATAGTTACCTTGTTCAACTGTCGGTAATCTATGCACATTCGGAAACTCCCATCCTTCTTCTTTACAAATAGCACCGGAGCACCCCAAGGAGATGCACTTGGTCTAATGAAGCCCTTGCTCAACAACTCTTGAAGTTGTGCCTTTAACTCTCTTAATTCGGCGGGAGCCATTCTATACGGGGGTATAGAAATGGGGCGAGTACCGGGTTCCAAATCAATGCAGAAGTCTATATCCCTATCTGGTGGCATACCGGGAAGATCTGCAGGGAACACATCCAAAAACTCACAGACCACTGAAACCGACTCGATCGAAGGTACTTGGGTAGTGTCATCCTTGAGATGTGCCAAGAAAGCTAGACAACCCTTACTAACCATCTTCTGAGCACGAATAAAGGAGATTATACGCACCGGATTGGAAGTGTAGTCACCCTCCCACACTAACGGATCTGCCCCAGGCTTGGCTAACGTTACCGTTTTAGCATTACAATCCAAAATCGCAAAGTTCGGAGAAAGCCAAGTCATACCCAGAATTACATCAAAGTCACCCATTTCTAAAATAACCAAGTCTACATAAGTGTTGCTCCCCACAAAATTCACTAAACAAGACCTATACACTTTTTCGACTATCACAGACTCACCCACCGGAGTAGAAACACGAATAGGCATGTCAAGTAATTCACAATGTAAATTTAGACCTTAGCAAATGAGGAAGATACATATGAAAACGTGGATCCAGGTCAAATAATACAGATGCCATGCAATCACAATCCAAGATTACCTGTGATAACAGCATCAGACGCCTCCGCTTCAGACCTCCCAGGGAAAGCATAACAATGGGCCCTATCATTCGTCTGTCCGTTGCCCCTACCATGTTGTGTAGTAGTGGCTCCGTTTTGCCCTTCACCTCTGCCGTTTTGGTGACCGCCATTACCTCGACCACCACGTCCTCCAGAAAAACGGCCTCTACCATGACCACCCCTACCTCTTGCTAGTGGGGCTCTGTAACTCTGTTTTGGACAATTCCTCCTAATATGTCCAATCTCCCCACATCCATAGCACTCTCTGGAATCGGGCATAGGTCTCTCGGAGTAGTGTTGACCGTTCTGAGGTGGACCCCCAACTACAGTCTGTAGTGAAGACTGTATTGGTCGATTTGAGTGACCTCCGGAGTTCTGTCCTCTAGAATAAGAACCATTAAACTCACCTCCCCTTCGAAACCTTTTGGATGTCGATGTCGTGGTGAAGTCGTCTGGCTTCAATCCTTCCACCTCAATCACAAAGTCTACCACCTCTTGGAAGGATGTTGCTGTTGCCGCTATCTGTAAGGCTGAAATCCGCAATTCTGACCTCAACCCCTTCACAAAACGGCGGATCCGTTCTTGTGGACTGAAACAAAGTTGGGTGGCATATCTGGATAGTGCGCGAAATTTAGCCTCATACGCGTTTACTGTCATCCTTCCCTGTTCAAGACTCAAGAACTCATCCCTCTTTCTATCCCTCAAAGTGCGGGGGATATACTTTTCCATGAACAAACTAGAGAATGATTCCCAAGTCATAGGTGGTGCCTCCGTTGGTTGACACTCAACATGTGAACGCCACCACATTTTGGCGTTCCCTTGGAACTGATAGCTCACGAACTCGACACCGAACCTCTCTACTATCCCCATCTTGTTGTAGTAGCTCATGACAATCAACCAGAAAATCATAGCATCCTCAGATTCTGCACCCTTGAAGACTGGGGGTTTCAATTTCAAGAACTTACTGAAAAGTTCGTGTTGATCGTTTGTCATAATAGGCCCAGTAGTCAGACGTGGAAATGTGCCTATTCCCATGTTGCATCCATGCGGGGAGCCATAGTAGCCGCATGTCGTATCTCTGAAACCGGAGGTGTTGGTGCAGAAACCGCTGGAGGTGCTTGACCCTGATCAGACAACCCACTAAGATAAGCAAGTACTTGGTTGATCATCTCTGGGGTAGGTTGGGGTGGCATTTCCTCATTTCTCATTCTGCTTCGCTTGTTTCGTTTCCCCTTCCTCACCCTCTCTTACTGCATCCTCAGTCGGTGGAGGAGTCCCGCCCTAGTATCAGATGGGGTAGGGCCTCGTCCTCTTCCTCTAGAGGACGTCCTCCCACGACTCTTCCACTCCACGGCCTCTTGCCGCTGTTCCTCCCGAGCCACAGCCCCCCGTGGCTGGCTCAGTAGTTTCATGTCTTTCCGTTGTCGCTGCTGGTGCGGTCGTTGCTCTAGTTCTAACCATCTGCGAAATGAATGAAGATGGTCAGATACCTATTTGTATCACCTAGATACCAATTGGACTCAAGTAGTAGCACGAAAGAAAGAATGAAAGAATGGAATTTTCCTAAAGTCTTATAGCCTCTCAAGGAAAAGTAAAGGCGTCCCCCTACCGTTCCTTAAGACTCTACTAGACCTGTTCTTGTGTGATGAGACCAATGAACCTAATGCTCTGATACCAAGTCTGTCACGACCCAAATCGGGGACGCGACTGGCACCCACATTTACCCTCCTATGTGAGCGAACCAACCAATCTAACCCTTAACATTTTAATACAATATCAACAAAAGAAATGCGGAAGACTTAAACTCGTTAATAAAACAATTCAAAAACTATTATTATTATCCCCAAAATCTGGAAGTCATCATCACAAGAACATCTATCTCAAATTACTAAACTAGGAATGTCTAAGAACAAAATATAACTAAAAAGCTAGTCCCTGCCGGAAGTTCAAGGCATCAAGACTTGAAGAAGGAGACCCATTCCAAGCTAGACGCATTAGCTCACCCTGAATTTCCGATGGAGTGAAGACTGGCTTGATCTACTGCTGAGTCGAAGTTGACGGAACGTTTGCTGCATAACACAAATAACAAGGGGAAAGCATAAAAGTAGGGGGTCAGTACAACCACACGTACTGAGTAGATATCATCGGTTAACTCAAAATAGAAGATAATACATATCAAGTAATATTATAAATCAACTATAAACTCAACATGTAGCAACAACAAGTATTATAATCGTCAATAAATACCATCAAGTTCATCCATGAGGGCTCAAGCCTCATTACCATACTCATTTGGGAATTAAGTTCATTATGTTGAGTATATTAACATCTTTCGAGATTCATTATCTTTCTTCCTCTTGTGTCGGTACGTGACACTCCGATCCCCTACCACTATGTGTCGGAACGTGACACTCCGATCCCCTATATGTGTCGGAACGTGACACTCCGATCCCCTATATTGTCGGAACGTGACACTCTCCGATCCCCTATATGTGTCGGAACGTGACACTCCGATCCCCTACATGTGTCGGTACGTGACACCCGATCCCCTATATCTACGTGTCGGTTCGTGACACCCGTCCCACTAATACTATGTGTCGGAACGTGACACTCCGATCCACTAATGCTATGTGTCGGAACGTGACACTCCGATCCACTAATTCATTTATCCATTCCTCAAGCCTTCTCTATACCAAGGCATCATCAATCCCATTACTTTAATTCATCAAGCCTTCTTTCATACCAAGGCATCATCATTAATATCATAGATTAAAGTTTCTTTCAAGATTTGGGATTCAATGGGTTTTCATCATGCTTGTTTTATCAAAATCACATTATCATATTCATGCAAGCATACAATTAAGCATATAGACAGGTTTACAATATCATCAATACATATCATACACTATTAAGAGTTCACTACGATTATCGTAACATAAACCATAACCTACCTCCACCGAAGAATTGGAATCAACAAGCTAATCTTCCCAAAGCTCTCTTCTTCTCGTCCAATCTCCTCAATCGTTTCTCTCTTTCTTTCTTTCTGTTCTTTCTCTTTTGTTTTATTCAAACCCTCTTTCCTTTACCCTAATTAACAATTAATTAAGAATAAAAGAGGACAATAAACCCCTAATTAACTTAAGGTTACCCCTTTAAACCCCTAAGTAATTAGACTTATAAATGTTAACCCTCAATCTTTGTAATTAAGGAAAGAATAGTCAAAAACGACCCTTAAAAAACGTGTAGAGGAATCCTGTTTTGCCTGGGACTGCGCAACCTGTGACGGGCCGTCGTGCCTGCGACGGTCCGTCACGGTGGTCGTCGCAGCTCCCTCGAGCTCAAGTGGCCTGTGACGGCCTGTCACAGCCGTGACGGTCCGTCCTGTTCCCCCGTCATGACGGTCAGAAACTCGTTTCTTGCACCAAATTCTCAAAAGTTGAAGTGTTTTGCAACGGAACTCACGACGGTTTGTCGTGGATGTGACGGCACGTCCTACAGGTCCGTCACAATTTACAGAGAGTCGATTTTCAGTACCCAATTTCAAAATTCTAAGTGCCATGGGACGACACTCCCTCGACGGGCCGTCGTGACCACGACGGTCCGTCGGGACACACGTCGTCTCTGCCAGTTTTTCCAGAAATGCACTCTGTTGCTCAAAACGACTAAACAGGTCGTTACACATTGCAAGCAAGATATCCATACACCACCTATTAACCTGATATCCTAATATGTATCCTCCATAGTTTTCTATATAAAGTCATGTCCTCGGTAATTTGAAGTTGCATTAAATTCTGTTTTATCATCTCTCTCCAATACATCTTCTGTCTACCTCTGTCTTTCGTTGCACCCTCGATAGCCAACCTCTCTCACCTCCTCATCGATACGTCATCTACACATCTTCTCTTCACATGTCCAAACTATCTTAATTTTTACAAGATGATAATATTAAAGATGGGAAACAAGCACATACATAGAAGCAACACACCATTGTTATATCAACAAGATGGATCAGCTCCATCCACAGAGATAGTTATCATAATTAAATGAAATGTGACATCTTTATTGTGACATCTTTTATCAATGAACAATGTTAATTATATTAATTGAGGTCAATCTCATTATATTAAGTTAAACTTCATCAAATTTTGTGTATCTCCAAACTTTTTGGAGATAAATACTATTTAGAAGGTATGAGATAGACCCCAAAGATACTCAGTCTATCTTTACTCTCGTCTGGTTAATTAATTTCATCAAACGATCTATTTGACTATTGAGTGAAGAATTTGATCAATAAATATACAATCTTTTTACAATGTTGGATTCTGACCAATTCTTCAACTCGGATCCAACTTATTAAACCCCAAAATAAAATATAAATTTTATTTAGGGTTCTAGGAGACAGTTGATTTGTAATAATTTTTTTGTATAAAGAAGCAATAATATTTTATTAATTAATAGTATTTTTAAGTTCAATTTTGTCCCTTTCTTGATTCTTATATTGGATAATTAGCATCTAAAGTGAATTTTATTTAATCTCCATGTAAAGAGGCTTTTGTGGACTTTCATGAAGTATTTTGTTGTCACGAATAGTCCGCCCACATCTTGATCTTTTTTTAAATGTTCCATGAATTTATGAAATTTTTGAGATCCCTCTCTAAGGAATATAGTACCCTTTATATAGTGTGAGCTAGGATTAATCTTCAAGAATTCTAACTGAAGTTGGACTCATCTGGTAGAGTCCCACACAATTTGAATGTCTATAAATGTCGAGTCTCTGTCTCATGAAGAAACTGATTTCTTTTTTAATAACCATATGGGCACATAGTTCACTAACTCTCTTATTGGTCAGAGTTTTAGTGTTTGAGGTGTAACCAACGCTTATACAAGAGGTCTTATGTTAAGAAATGTATTAAGTATCTTTTGTCGAAGCTAGAATCAACAAAGGTCGCACCAACAACATCTCCAAGCACCTTTGAAAAGTAATTTCAACTTCCCATTTGAACGTAGACAGAAGATCCAAATTCTCAAATTCTCAACAGTACATTTGTCTCTGCAGATTTAGAGAGGCATTAAAAAAGTGTCGGTGCATGCCAATCTTAAATGTAGATTGAGTATATCAGTCATTCTTTATAGAAGCAAACCTCAAATCAATAATTAGTCATGGAGCTAGTTAAAATATTTGAAATAAAAATGTGTTGTAACAACGTAATTTAACACTGTATCTCTAAGAATTCCTAGTGTTGATATCATCGTGAAATCTAAGGTAGCATGTATGATCCTTGAGTTAGAGCTTCAACAAGCAGTGAAGGATCATGAAACTTGTAAGTAGCAGGAATTCAAAGTACCGCACATTAAGTATCTTCTTAGCATTCACACGACATAGGTGCATCAACAAAATCAATGTGCCATCCGAACCATTTCTTAAATGATAAAGTTGCTACTTCCCCACAGGAGTTGAGGAAGTAATAGGTGCCTACCTCAGGTTAGGCGGAAAAAGTAGCAGGTTTATCATTAATGAGATGGATTGGGATGGACATTGATTTTATTGATGCACTACGACACTTGGAAATCACTGCTACATTACAAGTTTCATGACCCTTCGCTGCTTATTAAAGCGCTAACTCACGGATCTTACATTCTACCTGAGATTTTACGATGCTATTAGCACTTGGAATGTCTTGGAGATTTAGTGCTACATTATGTTGTTACAACACATCTCTATTTCAAATATTCAAGACTGATTCTAAGACTAATTACTTATTTGCGGTCTACTTTTGTAAATAATGAATGCTCTGCTCAATCTGAATTTAAGGCTAGTATGCTTGAGCACATTGTTCATGCCCGGCGCTAGATCTGCAAAGGCAGATATGTTGTAGTGTCGAGGAATTTGAGAAATTGGATCTCGTTTCCACATTTGGATAGGAGAGTGAAACTACATTACCAAATGTGCTTGGACGTGTTATTTTGTACCTTGCTAGAGTGAGATCTTTGTTGATATTGGTTCTATTAGATACTACATTTATAAGCATAAGACCTCTTCTGGAATAGTCAATCAAACAATAGAACTCTATCCAACAAGACAGTTAAGTGAACTACAAAAAAATTTCACGGGACAAGATGAGTCCAATTTATTTAAGAATTCGACATTTGAGATGTCAAAATCACATGGGACTCTACAAGATGAGTCCTATTTATTTAAGGTTCTTAGTGACTACTTATAAATAGTGTAATATATTTCCTCGAATAGGCATTTCTAAAACTTCATATATTCATGAAATATTCGTAAAGTGATGATGATGTGGGTGCACTCTTCTTGGCAACCAAAATTTTTAACAAGATCCATAAAATCATTTCATGGAGTTCAAATAAATCCTAAGGAGGTCCAGATAATCCTTAGTTTGAGTGACACTAACAACCCTTGAATCACGGAGAAATCTTAATAGAGAGGAAACAAGTAATAATTATATTTGTACTCACAATCTTTAGAATTAAAACATTCTTTTTATTACTATTTGATTGCAATATATTTTTTGTATTTGGGACAAAAAAATTGCAAATAAATTGGCACACCCAGTGTGACCCAATTTACCCTTCATCTTCTCTCTCACAAATCAAATGCAAATATGAATCCACTTACCGCAAAGACTAAAACTCTATTTTTAAGGGTACTTCAAGTCTCGTATTCTACTTTATCGAGTCTACACGCTGACAAGCCTTGAAGTAGGGGGCATTTATAGACACCAAAATTTGGTGGAACTCTATGACATGAATCACATCCACAAGAAAAGTGTGACAATTTTGAAAGTCACAGTTAGTGGGAACATCCTCCTGAACGAGCTCAACACACTTTGTAGCTTAGGAAAATTTTAAATTGGATTTCAATATCATTGCGGTCAACGTACGCAAATCATACTCATTCAAAATACCAATATTATAGTATTAAATGTCTCAACATTTAATAGATCGCCCAAATTCTTTAGTACAGAAAAAAAGATTACTAATTTTCTTTTATATCATATGTTTTTACATAAGCTATGGATCATTGAGGTGCAAGCCAAGTGACTCTTTGAACTAGATATTTGGACAATAATAACTCCTGCACACCCACTAAATAAACAATGCTAAGAAATCCAATACCAAACTAAGGAAAATTTAAGTGAATATCAAAGCTAGCCATATATTGATCATACTAGTATAAAATTACCTAATGAGGCATTATGTGGAAGTTGTGATAAAGGCATTTGTTAAAAAAATATTTATATAAACAACAACTACTTGTCAATTCTAAGCTAGTTGGGGTCAATTCTCTTGAATTTTTGGATCAGGGCGAGGAGTAATGTAGGTATAGATGACATGTATACATCCATTACTTGGCCTAATAATTGGATTATGAAGACATAAAGAACTTAAGATATTAGAGGTGCACCAAAATTCACTTAATACCTACCTAGAGTAGTAGGTTCATGGAACATAATAAAAAGGCAATACAATATATTGTTCACTGATGAAAATTCCTTTTGCATCAGAAATATAATTTTTTTAGCATATAATTAAAACATTACCTGGTTGTCAAGGAACTAAGTTGAGAACCACGCTGCATCAAGTACAATTACCAGCGGTGACAAAAAAATCTTGGTGATTTAATTTGTTTGTGCCTTGAAGGATAGACTTGCCTAGTAGCACAATCAAGCAAGCAAGAATTATGGTTTAGAAATAGAAAGACAGAGGTAGAGATACCAATTGATGTAATCCTAGATGCAAAAATAATAAAGCGAACTACAAGCAGTCAAACAAAATATACTATCAAGAAGTAGAAAGAAAGACAGAGAGATTCAGAAGAAGAAAAAAGGATGATCTAGCAACTAAAAGATATTTTATTACTAGAATAAACTCTAAGGGTAAAAACAAATTGAACTCATACAAGTGAAGACTTATCAAGAAGGTTCTATTGAACAGAAATGAGGGTTTCCCCAAACTCACAAAGAAGTATAAACATCAAATTTTCATTCAAAAATCAACCCCTAAAATAAACCCTAGTTTCTACTATTTATAATAGTAGATAAACTAACCCAAGATAGCTACAATAACACCCTAGATCTAAAACCAAGAAAAGTGTAACTTATTACTTATTGAAATGAAGTAATCTCTTGTTCAAATTTCCATTTTAATCTCAAATCACTAAATATATATTAGTAATGTGTAATGAGTACATGTGTGATTTGGAATAGAGTAACATCTTCTAGGTAAGAAATTGAAGAGTTTCCTTTGATTCTCTTATAGCCGATTTTTAAAATCGAATGAAAACTTCAAAATTCTAGATAAGTTTTTCAATGAAAAAAGCTCTCACCTGGAGAAACAACAAAGAGTTAGAACGGTGATGAAAAAGAGAAGGAAAAGATAGGTGTTACATTACCTTGGGTGATTGACACTTCTTGTTTGAGAAGAAGAGAGACAAGAACGTTGGATTAGAGAGATGGAACAGCCCACAAGAGAAAAATGAGTTGAGTAACATTCAGCCGTGAACAAGGAGGCAACACAGTGAGAAGAAAGAAAATAAGCTCAAGTGTAAGCTGCAATTAGCATTTATAGGTAGGGTTAATGAAAGTTGGTTTTACCCTAATCATATTAGAAATAAATTATTTTGATTGTTTTATTTTGGGCTTGGGCCTAAATTTTATTTTTATTTTTGGTTAATTAATAAAATGGCCTATACGACCAAAGAAATTTTTTAAAAAAAGGTTTTTAAGGGTAAAATAGCCAATGTCTAAATATGGTAAAGAAATGTAAACCTTGTAATATTATCAAAATGGCTAAAATATATATGGAATTTTCATGATTTTCGTGAATTCCTCATTATGTAAATATCTTCATCCCCCTTTCACAACTACAAACATTCGGATTGTGCGAGAATATAATTAATTGAATTTCTATCTACTGTAGATAATGATAGTATGGGAAATGTACTGATCATCAAGGATGAACTAATCCTAAAGAGTTTTTTAGATTCTCCAAAAAGTTGAGAACTGTCACGACCCAAATCGGGGACGCGACTGGCACCCACATTCACCCTCCTATGTGAGCGAACCAACAAATCTAAACCTTAACATTTTAATACAATATCAACAAAAGTAATGCGGAAGACTTAAACTCATTAATAAAAATAACTCAAAACTATTATTATTATCCCCAAAATCTGGAAGTCATCATCACAAGAACATCTATCTCAAATTACTAAACTAGGAATGTCTAAGAACAAAAATAACTAAAAAGCTAGTCCATGCCGGAAGTTCAAGGCATCAAGACTTGAAGAAGAAGACCCAGTCCAAGCTAGAAGCATTAGCTCACCCTGAAGATCCGGTATGACGAAGACTGGCTTGATTTACTGCTGAGTTGAAGTTGACGGAACGTTTGCTGCATTACACAAATAACAAGAAGAAAACATAAAAGTAGGGGGTCAGTACAACCACAAGTACTGAGTAGTAGCATCGGCTAACTCAAAATCGGGAACAATATATATCAATAATAATGTAATCAACTACAATACTCAACATGTAGCAACAGCATTTCTTTATCGTTAACAATTACCGTCAAGTTCACACATGAGGACTCAAGCCTCAATACCATACTCATTTGGAAATTAAGTTCATTAGATTGAGTATATTCATTATCTTTCAAGATTCATTATCTTTCGTCCTCTTGTGTCGGTACGTGACACTCCGCTCCTCTAATTCTATCCTGGTGCCGGAACGTGGCACTCCGATCCTCATATACTATCCTGGTACAGGAAAATGGCACCCGATCCATATACCATCCTGGTGTCGGAACGTGACACTCCGATCCTCATATTCTATCCTGGTGTCGGAACGTGACACTCCGATCCTCATATTCATTCTATCCTGGTACCGGAACGTGGCACCCGATCCATATTCTATCCTGGTGTCGGAACGTGACACTCCGATCCTCATATTCATTCTATCCTGGTACCGGAACGTGGCACCCAATCCCCTAATTCATCAAGCCTTCTTTAACACCAAGGCATCATCATTCTCATTATATAATTTATCAAGCCTTCTTTCATACTAAGGCATCATCAATCTTATTATATAATATATCAAGCGAATTAGGGTTCTTTGAAGATTTGGGATTCAATAGCTTCATCATACTTTGTTAATTCATCACAATTTCATAATCATAATCATGCAAGCATACAATGTATGCACATAGCAGGGTTTACAATACTATCAACACATAACATTCACTATTAAGAGTTCACTACGAATATCGTAACATAAACCATAACCTACCTCCACCGAAGAATTGGAATCAACAAGAAATCTCCCAAGCTTTGTTATTCCTCTTCCCTCTTCGATCGATCAGCTCTCTCTCTTTCTGTTCTTTCTATTTTCTTTTATTCAAACCCTCTTTCTTTTACCCTAATTAACAATACAATTAAGTGCAAAAGAGGACAATAAAACCCACTAATTAACTTAAGGTTACCTCTTTTAACCCTCAAGTAATTATACTTATTTATTAACCCTCAATCTTTATATTAAGGAAAGAATAGTCCAAAACGACCCTTAAAACGTGTAGAGAAATCCTAATCTGCCTGGGATTTGCGCAACCTGTGACGGCCCGTCGTGCCTTGCGACGGTCCGTCACGCAGGTCGTCGTAGCCTCCCAAAATCCCCTTTTTCACCACGGAGTCTGTACGGTCCGTCACACCTGTGACGGTCCATCCTGCACTTCCGTCATGACGGTCAGAACTCGTTTCTTGTACCAAATTCTCAAAAGTGAAGTGTTTTGCAACGGGGGCTCACGACGGTTCGTCGTGGCTGTGACGGCTCGTCCTGCAGGTCCGTCACAATTTACAGAGAGTCGATTTTCAGTACCCAATTTCAGAATCCTAAGTATAATTGAACCGAACCCTGCGACGGTCCGTCGTGCCTGTGACGGTCCGTCGTGGGTTCCGTCGTTTCAGCCAATTTTCCAGAATTAAAATCTGCTGCTCAAAACGACTAAACAGGTCGTTACAAGAACAATATGAGTTGAATTTGTTGATTGTCTCAATGAACTTCATGCACAATGACCAAGGATTATTTACTCCATAGAGGAATTTGGTAAACATTGAAGCCCATCTCATGTTCAAGTAGTTATGCCAAAGGCTTAAAGGTAGAAATCCTTTCCTTTAATTTGAATCGCCTTGCATGAAGGATGCGCGAACAAGTAAAATTACATGAGGATGATAGATCGATGTCAGGTCTCCTACTTATCGATTAAACTTTTCACCTATCTTGTAGCTATGAAAATAAATCATGTGCATCAAATACGGAGGGCACAATATTATTATCTTGAGAAAAATGGTCCACATATTCTTTCCTCATTAGCTAAAGGGAATATGGTGAATTCTTACCTTACCTACACTTTCACCTTCAATATTGACGTATCTTACTTTCTATAGGCAAGAATATTTAAGTAAGAAAATTGTATTTCAAGTGAAGAGGAGTGAGTCTGTAAAGGAGATGAAGTAATTCAAATGATTTACTATTTTGTATGGTCAAAGTGATTTCACAATATCATTTTAAACCATAAATATTGAAAAGTGCATAGAAATATAGTGAGATGCTTCCTCGTAAATTTACGGATAACATATTGGGATAACTAGAGAAATAAAAACTTTCAATTGATTGAGGATAAAGAATGAGAATTCCTAGATTAGCACTGTTGAATATAGAAATTATGGTTAAGAGTTCTTTTAAGTTATAATCGATAGACATGAGTCTTCACTCAAAAGTTCAAGAAAGAGCATTTAAGAAAATAAATTTAAGAAAATTTTAATGGATAAATAACATTCCAGATTATTATTATTGAGTTCTTCACAACTTTCCTTTCTCATAGCTACCATTTCTACAAGTTCATCACTCATTATCCCATAATTGGTTAATTCATCACAAAGTTGCTTAGCTAAAATGCCAAACTTCAACGTGTTCAACCCTTTCAAAAAGAGAGATTTCAACTCGTAGAACCAAATTATTTATGATTAGTAAATAAAAGATATTTCATTGAAATGGCTGGAAAAGTTCTACTCACATATTAATATATTATTGAGTTGTCAAGAACATTGTTTTAGTTTAGTAGCAAAAGAATGATTTGATTTTTCTAAAACTACAAAGTATAACTGGATGGAGCTCAACAATACTAGTAGGGAGTGTATCAATTTTACTTCCTTCAGAAATATGTCAAATGTATCGAGAGACAAATCAATCAATATGATATTATCGTTGTTGCAGAAAATATTGTGGCGAACTGGCGATACATCCATATTTTTGTGGACAAATTTTTGACGATCACCTTAACTTTTTGGAAGGCAATTTGTCAAGATTTATTGATCAATTTTTTAAACATCACCATCACTTATGCGAATGAAGTCTTGCTCAATATCATATTTTAGTAGTAAAAACATATTATTGTAAAGTTGAGTCTAAGAGGTAGGATGTACACAAATCTTACCCCTTTGCGGAAAAAAAGATGCACAATTCAAAAGATGCGTTTATCCAAACCCCTTTTGATGTCGGTTTTTCTAATAGTGAACATTTAGTATAATCCCACAAGTGAATTTGAGGAGGGTAAAACTAAGATGTACACATATTTTATTCCTATCATTGTGTGATAATAATATTTTTTCGAATAGACCCACAATTCAAAAGAAAATTTCGGAACATGGTTGTAAGAAAAAAATATGACCAAAAAATAGCAATATAGAAAACAAATTTTGGTTTACACGTAGATATTCTTCAAGTGATTAGATAATATATTCTTTGTTAAAAAATAAAATAAAAAATTGTAGGATGATATACATTTATAGGGGAAAGTCAACTAGTTTTTGTTGGTGAAATTTTAATACAATTTAAAATAAATTATCTTCTGGTAGAGACATGGATATATATATTTCTTTCTTTAAGGAGATTTAAGCTAATGACAAGAACTCTTTTCACAAATCTAGCAATAATCTTCTTAATTTGTCCCCTCTAGACAACATACCTGAATCTCAAAGTACAACTAAATAAATACTGAACAAGAGTTGAATCCAGAAAACTATACAAAGAACATTTTTTTATCTCACTTTTATGCTCTCTATATTTTCTAATACAACAAAAAAAAGAGTAAGATCATCACTATTTGTAGTAGAGAAATTCTTCCTTTCAATGAATAGGAAGATAATGAGGTAGTAAATTGGGTAGACAAATGAAGTAGATGTTACATGAGTGACAAGACATAAAAAGATAGAATAATGAGTGAACTAATAGAGTTTAAATGAGAATTTGTGGCCAATATTACTTCCATGTTCAACATCTAAATAAAATGCAATTACTCTCAACATTGTGCTAACAAAGTAAGACCATCACCATTTATGGCCAATATGGTTGACCGCGTTCAGTCACTAAACAAACGACAATTACTCCCAACGTTCTCCTAACAAAGTAAGACCGTCCTGAATAGGAAGAACACGGGATAGTTAATTGGGTAGATAAATGGCTTAAATGCTACATGAATTACAAAACATAAAGTATAAGATAATAAAGTTTCAATGAGAAGTTATGGTCATGGTTGACCACATTCATTTTCTAAACAAAAGATAATTATTCTCAACGTTCTGCTAACAAAGTAAGACCATCACTATTCATGTGACCTGTTAATCAATTTATTTTCTCTTATAAATTAATTCAGAATGAGTTAAATAACAGAATTAATTTTGACGCAACATAATTTATTTGAAATTCGCGTGCAACGGTCATAACAGTCTGATTTCCAAAAAGTCGTTAATTTTCTCAAAAGACATATCATTCCTAAAAGTTGTTATTTTTTCCAAAAGACACAACTTTCTGGGAAAAAATTGGTCTGAACATACTTGTCTGAACAAACACGTTTCTTGCTGAACATGGCTATAAAAGTAAGTCATTTTTCATTTTTTCAAAAATTGGAAATTTTTCTTCTTTGCATATATTTTCTTTCATAAACAAAGTGTCAATCGACTGAGTCTGTGTTGCTTGTTAGTATTCTTACGTGCGCTGAAGTTATGGAAGTTTGAGGTACCACTACTTCTTTAACAGGAAATCTATTTAATCTTGGGAGAAATTATCTGTATCCTCGGGTACAACGAGGGGATTAAATTTCTTAAGGAGACACATTAGTTTCAATGGACTCAGATTATAAGTACATTCTGTCAATTTCATCTTCTTTCTGTTTGAACAATTTTGACTAACCTTAATACATGTGATAACAGTAAGTTGGGTAGATAAATGTCCTAGATATTACATAAATTACAAATCATAAAAAGATAAAACAATGAGTGAAATAATGATGTTTTAGTGAGAAGCTATGGTCTTGACTGATCATTTCAGTCACTAAATTAAAGACAATTACTTCCAACGTTCTACTAGAAAGAGTGGGCAATAGAGAATGATATGGTAGGAGAAAATAAAATAAGAACTAAATTAAAATGATCAAATGTACTAAAAAAATTGAATATTAGTTTTTCCTAGAAAAAAGGAGGTTGATGCAGATCATGTATCAAACAATTGTTCGCATTATCAACTGCATTATGTTAATTCAATTATGTGACCTTTTTTTGTTCAAAATTAAACATAAAATCTTGATCTTAAAAAAGGCACATGACAAGGGTTAGGAGATTAATTATAGTCTCTGATCTACATTGATAATAAATTACGAAATCTTACCAGAACTACAAAACAAAAAAAATTATTCCACCAAAAAATCTTCTATATATTCGAACACCTTCTAGTAAGCTTCACTCATTGTTTCCAAAGTATTTTTTTTGTCATTCTTCTGTGTTTCCCTTTGCAATCATTATTTTGATCGTTCTGAAACCCACAAACCTTTTTCTCACTCTCGTGCTCCTCATTGATGACTCACCTTCTTGAGCTTTGTTATGTGCATTATATACCCTTTTTCTCCAATTTTTGTCTGGCCAACATTGTATTGCATGATGCATCTTATCAACACACAATTTTGCGATTAATTAGGGCTTTTTACCCATTCCCCTCACAATAATGGCTTTGAGTTCTAGCGCAATATATATATATATATACATGTGTATATATATATATATTATATATATATATTATATATATATATATATATATATAAATTTACCCCGCATATTGCTATTATGAAAATTATAAACACTCGATAGAAATGAAGAATAATGAAAGTAGAAACAACTATTGAAGAAATATTTGGAGCCGATTATCAAATCTAACAATCAATTAGTGATTTTTATAATAAAAACATGAATTAGCTAGGAAATTCTTTATTAAAATGTATGTAGCTAATAGTATTATTTGAGAATTTTTCCCTATATATTTTAACAATAGAGTTTTGATGTTTAGTGATAGTGGGATTATTTTTTTGTATTGATAAAATGAAATCAAAAACATTTTATTTAAAAATAAAATAAAATTTAGTGCAGATTGTACCAGTTTGTGATACTTTTTTTGTCCTCCAACACTTGAGGTTTAGAAAAGATAATACTGTTAGGAAAAATACTACAATATTGATATTGGATTGGAATTGTAAAGTAGTAAAGAACTTATCACAAATACTGTGCCGTGGCAAGTCACTACCTTGAAAGCGATTTCGAATTGACTCCGATGCGAATCGTTATAGGCGGTCGCTCCTCAAGGTTTCATAGTTACTCTCAAACATGTGCACTCCTGGCTAAGAGTTTGGAGGTGGCGCAAAACCAAATGCCCAAAAATATTCAAAGAATATGATGAAAGGAGGGAAATTCTTTTTTCTTTTCCTTTATGGTTGATGTTGTATTTTTTATGCTCACAAATTGTCATTTTAATAAGATTTCAAGAGGAGAGTTTGAAATAGAAGAGTTAATTTTTCTTTTTCATATTAAGAAACGGATTGTCAAGATTAATGGCATTAAAGGCCATTATTTCACTTTTATAGAAACCTCTTTTTTGTTTATTGGAATGGATATGTTTTCTCTTTTTAAATGTATTGTTGTTATATCTTTGTATAGACTTAATTAACATAGTTAGAATTAACTCAACTATAGTATTAACTCAAAAATCCCCCACCAATGCAAAGATAATGAGTAAGAACTGACTTTTAGACAAAAGGAAGGAACATGTACTTAAGTGTAAATATCTTTCGATTTGAATTAACACATAGTGAAAATGAGACAACAACTCAATATCCACAAAGTGAAAAACTCTTGAACTGAATGGATATAAATTGAGACCTCCATAACACATACTATATCCTTAAATTATAAGCAACCTCTGCGATTTTATGGTCATGCACACACACCTAGGGTATTATGAGTGCTCTACAAAGACGACCCAAGTCTTCCATAAAAGGAGACTATACCTTTACACTCACGTAGGTGACTCGATCATGTCTATCTCAAATAGACCACCTTTTGGCTATAGAATCATTAAGAGAAAAATAAGCTCAACCTTATAAAAGACTGCCTCACGCCATAGGGATAGAAATGTGGTGTAAATTGAGGCCTAACTGTTCCACCGCATTACCTCAATCAATGGGATTTAGACCCATCTCCCTCGACGTTTCAAGGATTATTTTAGTTTCAAGCCCTTGGTCATAGGATCCACCAAATTTCTTTCGGACCTTGCATATTCCAAGGAAATAACACCCAGTTTCAAGAACTGTTTAAATGTACCATGTCTGATGCGAATATGTCTTTCTTTTTCAATGAACACACTATTTTTGGCAATTCCAATTACTGCTTGTGAGTCACAGTGAATAGAAACTTGTGAAGCTTGTCTTCCCCACAAAGGCATATCTGCCAAAAGATTTCTCGGCCATTAAGCTTCTTGCCCTGCCAACTCGAGTGAAATGAATTCTGATTCAATGATAAAATGTGTTATACAAGTCTGTTTAGAAGACTTCCACGAAATAGCGCCCGTACCCAAAGTAAACACATAGCCACTGGTGGAGCTAACTTCTGTAACGACCTGTTTAGTCGTTTTGAGTAGCAGATTTTATTTCTGGAAAAACTAGCTGATACGACGGACCCCACGACGGACCGTCATGGGCACGACGGACCGTCGAGGGGGTATCGTTCCAAAACACTTAGAATTCTGAAATTTGGGTACTGAAATCGACTCTATGAACTTTGTGACGGAATGGCAAGACGGATCGTCGTGGGTACGACGGACCGTCACAGACTCTTCAAGGAAATTGAGTCTCTGAACTTTGTGATGGACCTGCAGGACGGACCGTCACAAGTTGCGTAATCCCAGGCTGGGTCGGATTTCTGGATAAGTTTTAAAGGGGCGTTTTCGACTATCCCTGTTATAATTATGACTTTCGTGGGTTAGTATTAATAACTCAAATTCTTGGGGGTTAAAAGATATAACCTTAAGTTACTTAGTGGGTTATTTTCATCACCTTTTATACTTAATTATATGCTAATTAGGGTAAAATAAAGAGGGTTTGAATAAGAAAAATAGAAAGAACAAAGAGAGGGAAAGAGAAACGATCGAGAGAGAGAACGAAGGGGATAACAAAGCTTTGGGTAATTTGCTTGCTTAATCACTAATCTTCGGTGGAGGTAGGTTATGGTTTTTATGCTATTCGTAGTAAACTCTTAATAGTGAATGATATGTTTTGGTAGTATTCTAAACCCTTCTACATGCTTAATTGTATGCTTGCATGAATGTGATTATATAATTGTGATAAAATAAGCATGATGAAGCTATTGAGTCCTAAATCTTGAAAGAAACCCTAATCTACTTTGTTAATGATGATGCCTTGGTATAAAAGAAGGCTTGATGAACGAAAGTAGTGAGATTAGGGGATCGGGTACCACGTTCCGGTACCAGGATAGAAATAGAGGATCGGGTGCCACATTCTGGTACCAGGATAGAATGAGGATCGGAGTGCCACGTTCCGGCACAAGGATAGAATATGGATCGGGTGTCACATTCCGACTCCAGGATAGTATATGGATCGGAGTGTCACGTTTCGACACCAGGATAGTATGTGGATCGGGTACCACGTTCCGGTACCAGGATAGAATGAGGATCGGAGTGCCACGTTCCGCCACCAGGATAGAATATGGATCGGAGTGTCACGTTCCGACACCAGGATAGTATATGGAGCGGAGTGTCACGTACCGACACGAGAGAAATAAAGATAATGAATCTTGAACGATGACAAATATACTCAATCTAATGAATTAATTCAAATGAGTATGGTATTGAGGCTTGAGTCTCATGGATGAACTTGGTGGTACTTATTGATGATATAAGTACTTGTTGTTGCTACTGTTTGAGTATTGTAGTTTTGATTTATGATATTATCTGATATATACTGTTTTCTATTTTGAGTTGGCCGATGATGTATTTGAATTATTATATTGAAATGTTGGGGTTTAGATTGGTTGGTTCGCTCACATAGAAGGTTAAGTGTGGGTGCCAGTCGCGGCTCGGTTTTGGGTCGTGAAAAACTTGGTATCAGAGCAATAGGTTCGTTGGTCTCATCACACAAGGACGAGTCTAGTAGAGTCTTAAGGAAACGGTAGGGGGATGCCTTTACTTTTCTTTGAGAGGCTATAAGACTTTTGGAAAATTCCATTCTTTCATTCTTTCTTTCGTCCTATTACTTGGATCAAATTGGTATCTGACCATCTTCACTCTATTTCGCAGATGGTTAGAACTAAAGCAACGACTGCGCCAACACCAACACCGGCAAGACAGGATGCGTCTGAGCCAGCCAATGGGGCTGTAGCTCAGAGAGGAACAGTGGCAAGAGGCCGTGGTAGAGGTCGTGGGAGGACATCCTCTAAAGGAAGAGGGAAAGCACCTAGCCCATCTGGTACTAGGGCGGTGACTCCCCCACCGACTGAGGAAGTGGTAAGCGAGGGTGAGGAATTGCCACCCCAACCTACCCCAGAGATGATCAATCGGGTTCTTGCTTATCTTAGCTGGTTATCTGATCAAGGCCAGACACCTCCAGTATTTTCTGCACCAGCACCTCAGGTTTCGGAGGTACAACATGCGGCTACTATGGCTCCCCGCATGGATACCTCATTGGAAATAGGCACATTTCCTCGTCTGACTACAGGGCCTATAATGACAAATGATCAGCATGAACTTTTCAGTAAGTTCTTGAAATTGAAACCGCCAGTCTTCAAGGGTGCTGAATCTGAGGATGCTTACGATTTTCTGGTTGACTGTCATGAGCTACTACACAAGATGGGTATAGTAGAACGGTTTGGTGTTGAGTTCGTGAGTTATCCGTTCCAAGGGAACGCCAAAATGTGGTGGCGGTCACATGTTGAGTGCCAACCAACAGAGGCACCACCTATGACTTGGGCATCCTTATCTAGCTTTTTTATGGAGAAGTATATCCCCCGGACTCTTAGGGATAGGAAAAGGGATGAGTTCTTGAGCCTAGAGCAAGGTAGGTTGTCGGTTACTGCATTTGAGGCTAAGTTTCGTGCATTATCCAGGTATGCCACCCAACTTTGTTTCAGTCCACAAGAGCGGATTCGCCGTTTTGTGAAGGGGTTGAGGTCAGAATTGCGGATTTCAGCCTTAAAGGTAGCGGCTACGGCAAAATCCTTTCAAGAAGTGGTAGACTTCGTGATAGAGGTGGAAGGAGTGAAGCCAGATGACTTCACCACGACATCGACATCAAAAAGGTTTCGAAAGGGAGGTGAGTTTAATGGTTCTTACTCTAGAGGACAGGGTTCAGGAGGTTACTCAGTCCGACCAATTCAGTCTTCACTACAGACTATAGTTGGGGGTCCACCTCAGACTGGTCAACACTTCTCTGAGAGACCTATGATTGAATCCAGAGAATGTTATGGATGTGGGGAGAGTGGGCACATTAAGAGGTATTTCCCAAGGCAGAGTTACAGACCTCCAATAGCTAGAGGTAGAGGTGGTCATGGTAGAGGCCGTTATTCTGGAGGACGTGGTGGCCGAGGTAATGTTGGTCACCAAAACAGCCGGGGTGATGGGCAAACTGGGGCCACTACAGCACAACATGGTAAGGGCAACGGACAGACAGGCGATAGGGCCCATTGTTACGCTTTTGTATTGTTTGATCCCGGATCCACATTTTCTTATGTATCTTCTTCATTCGCTACTGGTCTTAATTTACCTTGTGAATTGCTTGACATACCTATTCGTGTGTCTACTCCGGTGTGTGAGTCTGTGATAGTTGAAAAAGTATGTAGGTCTTGCTTGGTGACTTTTGTGGGGAGCAACACTTATGTAGATTTAGTTATCTTAGAAATGGTGGACTTCGATGTAATTCTGGGTATGACTTGGCTTTCTCCAAATTCTGCAAACTTGGATTGTAATGCTAAAACTGTGACGTTAGCCAAGCCTAGGACAGATCAGTTAGTGTGGGAGAGCGACTACACTTCCACTCCGGTTCGTATCATCTCCTTTCTTCGTGCTAAGAGAATGGTTAGTAAGGGGTGTTTAGCTTTCTTGGCACATCTCAGGGATGACACTACCCAAGTACCTCCAATTGAGTCGGTTTCGGTAGTCCGTGAGTTTCTGGATGTGTTCCCTGCAGACCTTCCTGGTATGCCACCGGATAGAGATATTGATTTTTGCATTGATTTGGAACCGGGTACTCGCCCCATTTCTATACCCCCTTATAGAATGGCTCCCGCGGAGTTAAGAGAGTTAAAGGCCAAACTTCAAGAGTTGTTTAGCAAAGGCTTCATTAGACCAGGTGCATCTCCTTGGGGTGCTCCGGTTCTATTTGTGAAGAAGAAGGATGGGAGTTTTTGGATTTGCATAGACTACCGGCAGTTGAACAAGGTAACAATTAAGAACAAGTATCCCATTCCTCGCATTGATGACTTGTTCGATCTGTTACAAGGTGCTTGTGTCTTCTCTAAGATCGACTTGAGATCCGGTTATCATCAATTGAAAATACAGGCAATGGATGTGCCAAAGACTGCTTTACGAACTAGGTATGGGCATTACGAATTTGTGGTAATGTCTTTTGGTCTTAGGAATGCCCCTGCTGCTTTCATGAGCTTGATGAACGGGATTTTCAAGCCATATTTAGATCTCTTTGTGATCGTATTTATTGATGATATACTGATATACTCAACGAGTAAGAAGGAACATGAGGAGCATTTGAGAATGGCGTTAGAGTTGGTGAGGAAGAAAAAGCTTTATGCCAAATTCTCCAAGTGTGAGTTTTTGCTAGATTCAATGTCCTTCTTGGGACACGTGGTTTCTAAGGATGGAGTGATGGTGGATCCATCTAAGATTGAGACAGTGAAGAGTTGGGTAAGACCTACTAACGTGTCCGAAATAAGGAGCTTTGTTGGTTTAGCTAGCTACTACCGCCGATTTGTCAAGGGATTCTCTGTTATTGCTTCCCAATTAACGAACTTGACTAAGCAGAATGTTCCATTTGTATGGTCAGATGAGTGTGACGAAAGCTTTCAGAAACTCAAGACCTTGTTGACTACTGCACCAATTCTTACCTTGTCAGTAGAGGGTAAGAACTTCATCGTTTATTGTGATGCATCCTATTCTTGTTTCGGTGCAGTGCTAATGCAAGAGAAGAATGTGATTGCTTATGCTTCGAGGCAATTAAAGGTGCACGAACGTAATTACCCGTCCCATGATTTGGAGTTCGCCGCGATAGTATTTGCATTGAAGCAATGGAGACACTATTTCTATGGGGTTAAGTGTTAAGTCTATACAGACCATCGTAGCCTACAGTATGTCTTCACAGAGAAGGATTTGAATTTGAGACAGAGGAGATGGATGGAACTACTGAAGGACTACGATATCACTATTCTGTATCATCCGGGAAAAGCTAATGTGGTGGCAGATGCTTTAAGTAGAAAGGCAGGAAGCATGGGAAGTCTAGCTCACTTGCAAGTTTCTAGACGCCCGTTGGCTAGAGAAATCCAAAACTTGGCTAATGACTTTATGAGGCTAGAAGTAAATGAGAAGGGAGGATTTTTGGCTTGTGTAGAGGCGAGATCTTCTTTTCTTGACAAGATTAAGGGAAAATAGTTTGATGATGAGAAACTAAGTCGAATTCGGGATAAAGTGTTGCGAGGAGAGGCTAAGGAAGCAAAAATCAATGAGGAAGGTGTTTTGAGAATCAAGGGAAGGGTATGTGTGCCCCATGTTGATGACTTGATCCACACTATTCTTACAGAGGCTCATAGTTCCGGATACTCTATACATCCTCGTGCAACCAAGATGTACCGCAACCTAAAGCAACACTTTTGGTGGAGTAGAATGAAGCGCGATATTGTTGATTTTATTGCCAAATGTCCAAATTGTCAACAAGTGAAATATGAACACCAGAGGCCCGGAGGAACACTTCAGAGAATGCCCATTCCTGAATGGAAGTGGGAGAGAATTGCAATGGACTTCGTGGTTGGTCTTCCAAAGACAATGGGTAAGTATGACTCTATTTGGGTGATTGTTGATAGGTTAACTAAGTCTGCTCATTTCATTCCGGTCAAGGTGACTTACAATGCAGAGAAGTTAGCCAAAATCTATATCTCGAAAATTGTTCAATTGCATGGAGTTCCCCTCTCCATCATATAAGATAGAGGTACGCAGTTTACTTCTATGTTTTGGAGAACACTGCATGCTGAATTAGGTACTAGGTTGGACCTTAGTACTGCATTTCATCCTCAGACCGATGGTCAGTCTGAACGAACGATTCAAGTATTGGAGGATATGCTTCGTGCATATGTGATAGAATTTGGTGGTCATTGGGATAACTTCTTACCCTTAGCGGAGTTTTTACACAATAATAGCTATCACTCAAGTATTGATATGGCTCCATTCGAAGCATTGTATGGGAGGAGATGTAGGTCTCCCATTGGTTGGTTTGATGCATTTGAGGTTAGACCTTGGGGTACTGATCTGTTGAGGGATTCCTTGGAGAAAGTGAAATCTATTCAAGAAAAGCTTTTAGCGGCGCAAAGTAGGCAAAAGGAATATTCAGATGGAAAGGTTAGAGACTTGGAGTTCATGGAGGGTGAACAAGTCTTGTTGAAGGTTTCACCCATGAAAGGGGTGATGCGGTTTGGTAAAAGAGGTAAGCTAAGCCCAAGGTATATTGGACCATTTGAAGTACTTAAGCGAGTAGGGGAGGTGGCTTACGAATTAGCCTTACCTCCAGGGCTGTCTGGAGTGCATCCGGTATTTCATGAGTCCATGTTGAAAACATACCATGGGGATGGAAACTACATCATTCGTTGGGATTCGGTTCTGCTTGATGAGAATTTGACTTATGAAGAGGAACCTCTTGCTATTTTAGATAGAGAAGTTCGCAAGTTGAGGTCGAGGGAGATTGCATCCATCAAAGTTCAATGGAAGAATCGACCAGTTGAAGAGGCCACTTGGGAAAAGGAGGCTGATATGCAAGAAAAATACCCATATCTGTTTACACATTCAGGTACTCCTTTTCGCCCTTGTTTCTTTTCTTTTGATCGTTCGAGGACGAACGATGGGTAAATTGGTATCAATTGTAACGACCTATTTAGTCGTTTTGAGTAGCAGATTTTATTTCTGGAAAAACAGGTTGATCGACAGACCCCACGATGGACCGTCATGGGCACGACAGACCGTCGAGGGGGTCACGTTCCAAAACACTTAGAATTCTGAAATTTGGGTACTGAAATCGACTCTATGAACTTTGTGACGGAATGGGAGGACGGACCGTCGTGGGTACAATGGACCGTCACAGACTCTTCAAGGAAATTGAGTCTCTGAACTTTGTGACGGACCTACAGGACGGACCGTCATAGCCATGACGGACCGTCACAGATTGCGTAATCCCAGGCTGGGTCGGATTTCTGGTTAAGTTTTAAAGGGGCGTTTTCGACTATCCCTGTTATAATTATGACTTTCGTTGGTTAGTATTAATAACTCAAATTCTTGGGGGTTAAAAGATATAACATTAAGTTACTTAGTGGGTTATTTTCATCACCTTTTATACTTAATTATATGCTAATTAGGGTAAAAGAAAGAGGGTTTGAATAAGAAAAATAGAAAGAACAAATAGAGGGAAAGAGAAACGATCGAGAGAGAGAACGAAGGGGATAACAAAGCTTTGGGGAATTTGCTTGCTTAATCACTAATCTTCGGTGGAGGTAGGTTATGGTTTTTATGCTATTCGTGGTAAACTCTTAATAGCGAATGATATGTGTTGGTAGTATTGTAAACCCTTCTATATGCTTAATTTTATGCTTGCATGAATGTGATTATATAATTGTGATAAAATAAGCATGATGAAGCTATTGAATCCTAAATCTTGAAAGAAACCCTAATCTACTTTGTTAATGATGATGCCTTGGTATAAATGAAGGCCTGATGAACGGAAGTAGTGAGATTAGGGGATCGGGTACCACGTTCCAGTACCAGGATAGAAATAGAGGATCGGGTGCCACGTTCCGGTACCAGGATAGAATGAGGATCGGAGTGCCATGTTCCGGCACCAGGATAGAATATGGATTGGGTGTCATGTTCCGACACCAGGATATTATATGGATTGGAGTGTCACATTCCGACACAAGGATAGTATATGGATCGGGTACCACGTTCCGGTACCAGGATAGAATGAGGATCGCAGTGCCACGTTCCGGCACCAGGATAGAATATGGATCGGAGTGTCACGTTCCGACACCAGGATAGTATATGGAGCGGACTGTCACGTACCGACACGAGAGAAATAAAGATAATGAATCTTGAACGATGATAAATATACTCAATCTAATGAACCTAATTCCCAAATGAGTATGGTATTGAGGCTTGAGTCCTCATGGATGAACTTGGTGGTACTTATTGATGATTATAGTACTTGTTGTTGCTATATGTTGAGTATTGTAGTTGATTTATGATATTATCTGATATATACTGTTTTCTTTTTTGTGTTGGCCAATGAAGTCTACTCAGTACTTGTGTTTTGTACTGACCCCTACTTGTATTGTTTCTTTCTTTGTTATTTGTGGAGTGCAGCAAACGTGTTGTCGTCTTCAAATCAACTGCAACTCTAGCCAGTCTTCACTACATCGGAAATTCAGGGTGAGCTAATGCTTCTAGCTTGGACCTGATCTACTTTTTCAAGTCTTGATGCCTTAAACTTCCGGCACGGACTAGCCTTTTAGTTGTTTTTGCTTTCTTAGATACTCTTAGTTTAGTAATTTGAGGATAGATGTTCTTGTGATGATGACTTCAAGATTTTGGGGATAATAATAGTTGTTGAATTTTTAGAAGTTATTGAATTTGATTTTCTTTAATGAGTTTAAGTCTTCCGCAATGTATTTGATATTATATTGAAATGTTGGGGTTTAGATTGGTTGGTTCGCTCACATAGTAGGTTAAGTGTAGGGTGCCAGTCGCGGCTCGGTTTTGGGTTGTGACAACTTCATCATTGTCAGTTACCCAGTCTGCATCACAAAAACTTTCTAAAACAGCAGAAAATTTGTTAAAATGCAAACACCAAATCATAGTACCTCTCAAAAACCTTAGATACAGATGAAGAGCATTCCAGTGTTCACTACTAGGATTATGAGTATATCTACTCGATCTACTAACAACATAAGCTATATCAGGACGTGTATAGTTCATGAGAAACATTACACTCCCAATTATTTTAGCGTATTTAGTTTGAGAAACACTAGATTCTTTATTCTTCTTCAAGTGTATGCTAGGATGATAAGGAGTTCTCACTGGAACTACATCAAAATAATCAAACTTTTTCAACATCTTTTCATTGTAATGAGACTGACACAAAGAGAAACCATTAAGAGTTCTTTTGATTTTAACTCCCAAAATCATATTGCTTCACCAAGGTCTTTCATTTCAAATTTAGAAGACAAAAAATTCTTAGTCTCATTAATAACATTCACATTAGGACCAAAGATTAACATGTCATCTACATATAAACATATAATGACACAATCTGAACCTATCATCTTAGAATAAACACATGTATCAGATGAATTTACAACAAAGTCATTGTCCACTAATGTGATATTAAATTTTTCATACCATTACTTAAGTGCTTGTTTTAGTTCGTACAAGGACTTTCTCAGTTTGCATATTGTATCCTCTTGTCCTGGAACCACAAAACCCTCAGGTTGAGTCATATAGATCTCTTCCTTTAAGTTACCATTTAGAAATGACATGTTGACATCCATTTGATATACCACTAAATTGTGAATAGAGGCCAAAGCAATAAGAGTTCTAAAGGTCGCTGTTTTAGTCATAGGAGAATAACTATCAAAGTAATCAACACCTTTCTTTTGGTTAAAACCCCTAATCACAAGTCTAGCTGTATATTTATTAATTGTACAATCATGTCTCAGTTTCTTCTTAAATATCCACTTGCTACTTATGGCCTTACAACCTTCAGGTAAACCATACAAGCCCCAAGTGTGATTAGAAACTATGGAGTCTAATTCTCTTTTAATAGCCTCTTTCAAAAATATAACATCTATTGATATCATTGCTTCATCATAATTCTTCGAGTCTGCTTCTATTAAATAAATAGACACTAATTCATCATTTAAAATATTAATATCAAAATTTTTAGTTAAGAAATTAGTGATAAAATCAGGACAAAAACTTGTCTCAATTCAAAGACTCTTACTCCTTCTAGGTTGTAACGACCTGTTTAGTCGTTTTCAGCAGCAGATTTTATTTCTGGAAAAACTGTCTGAGTCGATGGAACCCACGACGAATCGTCATGGGCACGACGGACCTTCGAGGGGGTCTCGTTGCAAAACACTTAGAATTCTGAAATTCGGGTACTGAAATCGACTCTCTGAACTTCGTGACGGAATGGCAGGATGGACCGTCACGGGCACGACAGACCGTCACACATCTTCCATAGAAATTAAGTCTCTGAACTTTGTGACGGACCGTCGCAGGCACGACGGTCCGTCACAGGTTGCGTAATCCCAGGCTGGGTCGGATTTCTGTAAATATTTTAAGTGGGCGTTTTGGACTATTCCTGCTTATAATTAAAAAGTTAGTGGGTTATTATTAATAATTCAATTACTTGGGGGTTAAAGGATATAACCATGAGTTAATTAGTGGGTTACTCTTGTCATCTTTTATACTTAATTATATGCTAATTAGGGTAAAAGAAAAGAGGGTTTGAATAAGAAAAATAGAAAGAACAAAGAGAGGTAGAAGAACGATCGAGAGAGAGGAGAAACGAAGAGGATAGCAAAGCTTGGGGAATTTGCTTGCTTGATCACGAATCTTCGGTGGAGGTAGGTTATGGTTTTTATGCTATTCGTAGTAAACTCTTAATAGCGAATGATATGTATTGGGTAGTATTGTAAACCCTTCTATATGCTTAATTGTATGCTTGTATGAATGTGATTATAGAATTGTGATAAAATAAGCATGATGAAGCTATTGAATTCTAAATCTTGAAAAACCCTAATCTACTTTGTTAATGATGATGCCTTGGTATAAAAAAAGGCTTGATGAACTAAAGTAATGAGATTGATGATGCCTTGGTATAAAAGAAGGCTTGATGAACTAAAGTAATGAGATTGATGATGCCTTGGTATAAAAGAAGGCTTGATGAACTAAAGTAATGAGATTGATGATGCCTTGGTATAAAAGAAGGCTTGATGAACTAAAGTAATGAGATTGATGATGCCTTGGTATAAAGGAAGGCTTGATGAACTAAAGTGATGAGAGTAGTGGAGCGGGTGTCACGAACCGACACGTAGAATTAGGGGATCGGGTGTCACAAACCGACACGTAGAATTAGGGGATCGGGTGTCACGAATCGACACGTAGAATTAGGGGATCGGAGTGTCACGTTCCGACACATAGAATTAGGGGATCGGGTGTCACGAACCGACATGTAGAATTAGGAGATCGGAGTGTCACGTTCCGACACATAGAATTAGGGGATCAGGTGTCACGAACCGACACGTAGAATTAGGGGATCGGAGTGTCACGTTCCGACACATAGAATTAAGGGGATCAGAGTGTCACGTTTTGACACATAGTAGTAGGGGAGCGGAGTGTCACGTACCGACACAAGAGGAATAAAGATAATGAATCTTGAAATATGTTAATATACTTAATCTAATAAACCTAATTCCTTAATGAGTATGGTATTGAGGCTTGATTCCTCATGGGTGAACTTGGCGGTACTTATTAATGATTATAGTACTTGTTGTTGCTACATGTTGAGTATTGTAGTTGATTTATGATATTATCTGATATATACTGTTGTCTATTTTGAGTTGGCCGATGATACCTACTCAGTACTTGTGTTTTGTAGTGACCCCTACTTGTATGTTTATTTCTTTGTTATTTGTGGAGTGCAGCAAACGTACCGTCGTCTTCAACTCAACCGCAACTCTAGCCAGTCTTCATTACACCGGATTTCAGGGTGAGCTTATGCTTCTAGCTTGAACTGGATCTTCCTCTTCATGTCTTGATTCCTTGAACTTCCGGCATAGACTAGCTTTTTACTTATTTTAGCTTCTTAGATACTCTTAGATTAGTAATTGATGAGGATAGATGTTCTTGTGATGATGATTTCCAGATTTTGGGGAATAATAGATGTTGAGTTTAGAAGTTATTGAATTGATTTTCATTAATGAGTTTATGTCTTCCGCATTACTTTTGTTGATATTATATTGAAATGTTGGGTTTTGTATTGGTTGGTTCGCTCACATAGGAGGGTAAGTGTGGGTGTCACTCGCGACTAGATTTTGGGTCGTGACAAACTTTGTATCAGAGTATTAGGTTCGTTGGTCTCATCACACAAGAACGAGTCTAGTAGAGTCTTAAGGAACGGTAGGAGGACGCCTTTACTTTTCTTTGAGAGGCTATAGGACTTTAGTAAAATTCCATTCTTTCTTTCTTTATTTCTTTCGTGCTATTACTTGGATCCAATTGGTATCTAGGTGATACAAATTGGTATCTGACCATCTTCACTCTATTTCGCAGATGGTTAGAACTAGAACAACGACTGCACCAACACCAATACCGGCAAGACAAGAAGCGTCTGAGCCAGCCACTGGGGCTATATCTTGGAGAGGAACAGTGGCAAGAAGCCGTGGTAGAGGTCGCGGGAGGACGTCCGCTAGAGGAAGAGGACAAGCACCTAGCCCATCTAATACTAGGGCGGTGACTCCTCCACCAACTGAGGAAGTGGTAAGAGAGGGTGAGGAAGGGGAGAATGAGCAAGTGCAAAATGAGGAATTGCCACCCCAACCTACCCCAAAGATGATCAACCAGGTTCTTGCTTATCTTAGCGGGTAATCGGATCAAGGCCAGACACCTCCAGTGTTTTCTGCATCAGCAACTCAGGTTCCGAAGGTACAACATGCAGCTATTGTGGCTTCCCGCATGGATGCCTAATTGGAAATAGGAACGTTTCCTCGTCTGACTACAGGGCCTATAATGACAAATGATCAGCACAAACTTTTCAGTAAGTTGTTGAAATTGAAACCTCCAGTCTTAAAGGGTGCTGAATCTGAGGATGCCTACGATTTTCTGGTTGACTGTCATGAGCTACTACACAAGATGGGTATAGTAGAACTGTTTGGTGTTGAGTTTGTGACTTATCAGTTTCATGGGAATGCCAAAATGTGGTGGCGGTCACATGTTCAGTGTCAACCAACAGAGGCACCACCTATGACTTGGGCATCATTCTCTAGCTTGTTTGTGGAGAAGTATATTCCCCGGTTTTTGAGGGATAGAAAAAGAGATGAGTTCTTGAGCGTAGAGCAAGGTAGGATGTCGGTTAATGCATATGAGGCTAAGTTTCGTGCATTATCTAGGTATGCCACCCAACTTTGTTTCAGTCCACAAGAGCGGATTCGCCGTTTTGTGAAGGGGTTGAGGTCAGAATTGCGGATTTCAGCCTTACAGGTAGCGGCTACGGCAAAATCCTTTCAAGAAGTGGTAGACTTCGTGATAGAGGTGGAAGGAGTGAAGCCAGATGACTTCACCATGGCATCGACATCAAAAAGGTTTCGGAAGGGAGGTGAGTTTAATGGTTCTTACTCTAGAGGACATGGTTCAGGAGGTTACTCAGTCCGACCAATACAGTCTTCACTAAAGACTGTAGTTGGGGGTCCACCTCAGACCGGTCAACACTTCTCTGAGACACCTATGGTTGACTCCAGAGAGTGTTATGGATGTGGGGAGACTGGACATATTAGGAGGAATTGTCCAAAACAGAGTTATAGACCCCAATAGCTAGAGGTAGAGGTGGTCATGGTAGAGGCCGTTATTCTGGAGGACGTGGTGGCCGAGGTAATGGTGGTCACCAAAACGGCCGGGGTGATGGGAAAACTGGAGCCACTACAGCACAACATGGTAGGGGCAACGGGCAGACATGTGATAGGGCCCATTGTTACACTTTCCCTGGGAGGTCTGAAGTGGAGACATCTGATGCTGTTAGCACAGGTAATCTTTTGATTTGTGATTGCATGGCTTCTATATTATTTGATCCTGGCTCCACATTTTCATATGTATGGTCCTCATTTTCTACTGGTCTTAATTTACATTGTGAATTGCTTGACATGCCTATTCGTGTTTCTACTCCGGTTGTCTGTGATAGTGGAAAAAGTATATAGGTCCTGTCTGGTGAATTTTGTGGGGAGCAATACTTATGTAGACTTGGTTATCTTAGAAATGGTTGATTTTGATGTAATTCTAGGTATGACTTGTCTTTCTCCGAATTTTGCAATCTTGGATTGTAATGCTAAAACTGTGACGTTAGCCAAGCCTGGGACAGATCCGTTAGTGTGGGAGGGCGACTACACTTCAACTCCGGTTCGTATCATCTCCTTTCTTCGTGATAAGAGAATGGTTAGTAAGGGGTGTTTAGATTTCTTGGCACATCTCAGGGATGACACTACCCAAGTACCTTCAATTGAGTCGGTTTCGGTAGTGCGTAAGTTTCTGCATGTGTTCCCTGCAGATCTTCCTGGTATGCCACCGGATAGAGATATTGATTTTTGCATTGATCTGGAACTGGGTACTCGCCCCATTTCTATACCCCCTTATAGAATGGTTCCTGCGGAGTTAAGAGAGTTAAAGGCCCAACTTCAAGAGTTGTTGAGCAAAGGCTTCATTAGACCAAGTGCATCTCCTTGGGGTGCTCCGGTGTTATTTGTGAAGAAGAAGGATGGGAGTTTTCGGATGTGCCAAAGACTGCTTTTCGGACCAGGTATGGGCATTACGAAATTGTAGTGATGTCTTTTGGTCTTACGAATGCCCCTGCTGCTTTCATGAGCTTGATGAATGGGATTTTTAAGCCATATCTGGATCTCTTTGTAGTCGTATTCATTGATGATATACTGATATACTCCAAGAGTAAGAAGGAACATGAGGAGCATATGAGAATTGTGTTGGAAGTATTAAGGGAGAAAAGGCTTTATGCCAAATTCTCCAAGTGTGACTTTTGGCTAGATTCAGTGTCCTTCTTGGGGCACGTGGTTTCTAAGGATGGAGAGATGGTGGATCCTTCTAAGATTGAGACAGTGAAGAATTGGGTAAGACCTACTAACGTGTCAGAAATAAGGAGCCTTGTTGGTTTGGCTAGCTATTACCGTTGATTTGTCAAGGGATTCTCTTCTATTGCTTCCCAATTGACGAACTTGACTAAGTAGAATGTTCCATTTGTATGGTCGGATGAATGTGAGGAAAGCTTTCAGAAACTCAAGACCTTGTTGACTACTGCACCAATTCTTACCTTGCCAGTAGAGGGTAAGAACTTCATCGTTTATTGTGATGCATCCTATTCTGGTTTGGGTGCAGTGCTAATGCAAGAGAAGAATGTGATTGCTTATGCTTCGAGGTAATTAAAGGTGCATGAACGTAACTATCCGACCCATGATTTGGAGTTGGCCGTCGTAGTATTTGCACTAAAGCAATGGAGGCACTATCTGTATGGGGTTAAGTGTGAAGTCTATACGGTAGTATTTGCACTAAAGCAATGGAGGCACTATCTGTATGGGGTTAAGTGTGAAGTCTATACGGATCATCGTAGCCTACAGTATGTCTTTACTCAGAAAGATTTGAATTTGAGACAGAGGAGATGGATGGAACTACTGAAGGACTACGATATCACTATTCTGTATCACCCAGGAAAGGCAAATGTTGTGGCAGACGCTTAAAGTAGAAAGGCAGGAAGCATGGGAAGTCTAGCTCACTTGCAAGTTTCTAGACACCCGTTGGTTAGAGAAATCCAAAACTTGGCTAATGACTTTATGAGGCTAGAAGTAAATGAAAAGTGAGGATTTTTGGCTTGTGTGGAGGCGAGATCTTCTTTTCTTGACAAGATCAAGGGAAAACAGTTTGATGATGAGAAACTAAGCCGAACTTGGGATATGGTGTTGCGAGGAGAGGCTAAAGAAACGATAATTGATGAGGAAGGTGTTTTGAGGATTAAGGGAAGGGTATGTGTGCCCCGTGTTGATGAATTGATCCACACTATTCTTACAGAGACTCATAGTTCCGGATATTCTATACACCCTGGTGCGACCAAGATGTACCGTGACCTAAAGCAACACTTTTGGTGGAGTAGAATGAAGCGAGACATTGTTGATTTTGTTTCCAAATTTCCAAATTGTCAACAAGTAAAGTATGAACACCAGAGGCCCGGAGGAACACTTCAGAGAATGCCCATTCCTGAATGGAAGTGGGAGAGAATTGCAATGGATTTCGTGGTTAATCTTCCAAATACATTGGGAAAGTTTGATTCTATTTGGGTAATTGTGGACAGATTAACTAAGTCTGGTCACTTCATTCCGATCAAGGTGACCTACAATGCAGAGAAGTTAGCCAAAATCTATATCTCAGAAATCGTTCGATTGCATGGAGTTCCACTCTCCATCATATCAGATAGAGGTACGCAGTTTGCTTCTAAGTTTTGGAGAACATTGCATGCTAAATTAGGTACAAGGTTGGACCTTAGTACTGCATTTCACCCTCAGACCGATGGTCAGTCTGAGCGAACGATTCAAGTATGGGAGGATATGCTTGGTGCATGTGTGATAGAATTTCGTGGTCATTGGGATAACTTCTTACCCTTAGCGGAGTATTCATACAATAGTAGATACCAGTCAAGTATTGATATGGCTCCATTTGAGGCACTGTATGGGAGGAGATGTAGGTCTCCCATTGGTTGGTTTGATGCCTTTGAGGTTAGACCTTGGGGTACTGACCTTTTGAGTGATTCAATAGAGAAGGTGAAATCTATTCAAGAAATTCATTTAACGGCTCAAAGTAGGCAAAAGGAATATGCGGATCGAAAGGTTAGAGACTTAGAGTTCATGGAGGGTGAACAAGTCTTGCTGAAGGTTTCACCCATGAAAGGGGTGATGCGGTTTGGTAAAAGAGGTAAGCTAAGCCCAAGGTATATTGGACCATTTGAAGTACTTAAGCGAGTAGGGGAGGTGGCTTATGAATTAGCCTTGCCTCCAGGACTGTCAGGAGTGCATCCAGTATTTCATGTGTCTATGTTGAAGAGATACCCTGGGGATAGAAACTACATCATTCGTTGGGATTCGATTCTGCTTGATGATAATTTGTCTTATGAGGAGGAGCCTGTTGCCATTCTAGATAGAGAAATTCGCAATTGAGATCAAGAGAGATAGCATCCATCAAAGTTCAATGGAAGAATCGACCAGTTGAAGAGGCCACTTGGGAGAAGGAGGTCGATATGCAAGAAAGATACCCACACCTGTTTACAGATTCAGGTACTCCTTTTCGCCCTTATTTTTCTTCTTGTGATCGTTTGAGGACGAACGATGGGTAAGTTGGTATCTATTGTAACGACCTGTTTAGTCGTTTTGAGCTGCAGATTTTATTTCTGGAAAAACTGTCTGAGTCGACGGAACCCACGACGGACCGTCGACGGGGTCATGTTCCAAAACACTTAGAATTCTAAAATTTGGGTACTGAAATCGACTCTCTGAACTTTGTGACGGAATGGCAGGACTGATAGTTGTGGGCACGACGGACCGTCACACATCTTCCACAGAAATTAAGTCTCGGAACTTTGTGACGGACCGTCGCAGGCACGACGGGCCGTCACAGGCTGCGTAATCCCAGGCTGGGTCGGATTTCTGTAAATATTTTAAGGGCCATTTTGGACTATTCCTGCTTATAATTAAAAAGTTAGTGGGTTATTATTAATAATTCAATTACTTGGGGGTTAGAGGAGATAACCTTGAGTTAATTAGTGGGTTACTCTTGTCATCTTTTATACTTAATTATATGCTAATTAGGGTAAAAGAAAAGAGGGTTTGAATAAGAAAAATAGAAAGAACAAAGAGAGGGAGAAGAACGATCGAGAGAGAGGAGAAACGAAGAGGATAGCAAAGCTTGGGGAATTTGCTTGCTTGATCACGAATCTTCGGTGGAGGTAGGTTATGGTTTTTATGCTATTCGTAGTAAACTCTTAATAGCGAATAATATGTATTGGGTAGTATTGTAAATCCTTCTATATGCTTAATTGTATGCTTGTATGAATGTGGTTATAGAATAGTGATAAAATAAGCATGATGAAACTATTGAATCCTAAATCTTGAAAAACCCTAATCTACTTTGTTAATGATGATGCCTTGGTATAAAAGAAGGCTTGATGAACTAAAGTAATGAGATTGATGATGCCTTAGCGTAAAAGAAGGCTTGATGAACTAAAGTAATGAGATTGATGATGCCTTGGTATAAAAGAAGGCTTGATGAACTAAAGTAATGAGATTGATGATGCCTTGGTATAAAGGAAGGCTTGGTGAACTAAAGTGATGAGAGTAGTGGAGCGGGTGTCACGAACCGACACGTAGAATTAGGGGATCGGGTGTGACGAACCGACATGAACCGACATGTAGAATTAGGGGATCGGAGTGTCACGTTCCGACACATAGAATTAGGGGATCGGGTGTCACTAACCGACACATAGAATTAGGGGATCAAAGTGTCACGTTCCGACACATAGAATTAGGGGATCGGGTGTCACGAACCGACACGTAGAATTAGGGGATCGAAGTGTCACGTTCTGACACATTGAATTAAGGGGATCAGAGTGTCACGTTCCGACACATAGTAGTAGGGGAGCGGAGTGTCACGTACGGACACAAGAGGAATAAAGATAATGAATCTTGAAATATGTTAATATACTCAATCTAATGAACCTAATTCCCAAATGAGTATGGTATTGAGGCTTGAGTCCTCATGGGTGATCTTGGCGGTACTTATTAATGATTATAGTACTTGTTGTTGCTACATGTTGAGTATTGTAGTTGATTTATGATATTATCTGATATATATTGTTGTCTATTTTGAGTTGGCCGATGATACCTACTCAGTACTTGTGTTTTGTACTGACCCCTTCTTGTATGTTTCTTTCTTTGTTATTTGTGGAGTGCAGCAAACGTACCGTCGTCTTCAACTCAATCGCAACTCTAGCCAGTCTTCATTACACCGGATTTCAGGGTGAGCTAATGCTTCTAGCATGGACTGGATCATCCCCTTCATGTCTTGATGCCTTGAACTTCCAGCATGGACTAGCTTTTTACTTATTTTAGCTTCTTAGATACTCTTAGATTAGTGATTGATGAGGATAGATGTTCTTGTGATGATGACTTCCTGATTTTGGGGAATAATAGATGTTGAGTTTAGAAGTTATTGAATTGATTTTCATTAATGAGTTTAACTCTTCTGCATTACTTCTGTTGATATTATATTGAAATGTTGTGTTTTGTATTGGTTGGTTCGCTCACATAGGAGGGTAAGTGTGGGTGCCACTCGCGACTCAATTTTGGGTCGTGACATAGGTTCATTTTCATGCTCATTAGAAATAACTCTAGAAGAAGGTACAATATGCGAATTAATGGACAGAGACATAGAAGCATTATTTTGTGCAACACTCGGCACGTTGTTTTTCAAAGGAAAAATATACTCAAAAAATTCCGCATCTCTAGATTCACGAATAGAATGATCATTTAGAGACATAAATCTATATGCAGCATTATTTTGATCATAAACAATAAAGATATTATCAGAAGTCGTAGAACCAATATTTACTCGTTTAAAATCAGGTAGACCAACCTTAGCCAAACACCCACACACTTTCAGAAATTTCAAGTTAGGGCAAACCCTTTGTACAACTCATATGAGGTCTTGTCTAACTTCTTATGCGGGACTTTATTAAGAATATAACATGCATACAAGACTGCTTCTCCCCACATATTGTTAGATAGACCAGAGCTCAAAAGCATAGAGTTCATCATTTCTTTAAGGGTTCTATTTTTCCATGCGGCTAAACCATTTTGTTGGGGATTATATGGAGCACTAACTTCATGTATAATACCATTTTTCTCTCAAAAATCTTCTTGAGTTTTAGTACTATATTCACCACCCTTATCAGATCTAAACTTCTTAATTTCCCTGTCTAATTGATTTTCCACTTCTGATTTAAATTTCAAAACACGCTTTCACCTTCATCTATAGACTTCAGAAGATATACCTTAGTGTATCTAGAAAAGTCATCAATAAAAGTAATGTAATACCTTTTTCCACCTTTGCTAACAGTGTTCTTGAAATCTTCTAAATCTGAATGTATTAGTTCAAGTTATTCAGTCTTTCTACTAATAACAGATTTGAATGGTTAGTTGGCATTCTTCGCTTCTACACAGATATGCCATTTGGAAAAATCATCAGTTTTTACCATAGGAATTAATTCCATTCTTCTGAGCATTTTAATAGAAGCAATATTAACATGACCTAGTCTACCATGCCACAAGTTAATAGACTCAACAATATAATTATTGACAATCTCTTGAACAATGTATATACAAATAATCCTCCACTAAGATATCCCTTCCCAACAAAGTCTCCTCAGCGAGAAATAATTATTTTATCAGCTTCAAAGACAAGTTTAAGGCCTACTTTGTATAGAAGTGCTCCGGAAACTAAGTTTCTACGGAGGGAGGGAACATACAAAATATTGTTCAAGGATAATGTCTTTCCAGAAATTAATTAAAGCAAAACTTTTCCTTTACCCATTACTACAGCAATACTGGAGTTACCCATATATACACACTCTCTATCAGTAGACTCCTCTTGTAATAACTCTTTATTGGCACAGAAATGCGTTAAGGCGCCTGTGTCTAGCACCCAGACAATTTTATTTGCCAGCTAATTTTCCTCAACGACTACAACAACAATCACTTCATTACCTTCAGCAAAATTGTCTTGTACATCACTTTGTTCTTCCTTCTTTGAGTCTTGCCCTTTTCTTTGATAGCATCTGGCAGCTTTGTGACCAACTTTTCCACAAACAAAACAAGAGCCCTTAAATTTTTGAATTTGACTCTCCGGCTTGTTGAATTGATTTTTCTTCTTCATAAGTTCTTTTTCAAGACTTTCTTCTGTTTGCCTTTAAACCTGTCTTTCACAATAGTACCAGAAGATTCAACAAGATTAGCTTTAGAAGAATTAAGAGAAAATTATTCCATCTTATCTTTGAGATGGTTTGCCTCTTCAGTCCTCATGTGACTGATAAGTTCTCGAAGGGTTAAATTCTTTTTATTATGTTTTAATTGATTTATATAATTACTCCAAGATGGTGGAAATTTTTCATGAAGAACATTAGCATGATATATCTCATATATCTTCATGTCCTCGTTGAGAACATCACCAGTCAAGTTCTCATATTTGTGAACTTGTTCCATTATTGGCTTATTATCAACCAGTTGTAATTTAATATACTGACAGACAACATATTTTTTCTTTCCTGCATCATCAACATCATATTTCTTTTCCAAACTATCCCATATTTCTTTGGCATATTTATATTTTAAAAATAAATCAAGCAAAGGATTAGCCATATGATTTAGCAAATTTCCTCTGACAATTTTGTTATCATTTTCAAACTTCTTTTCAACAACATCGTCAATAGTTATAACATTGACAGGATCAGTATTAGTGTTAAAAGTTTTGTTTAAAGAAATAGCCATTTATAAATATTATATGTTAGGAAAATCGCTTTCAAATTGTTAGAAAAAATACTACAATATTGATATTAGATTGGAATTATGAAGTAGTAAAGAACTTATCACAAATACTGCTGCTTTGAAAGTGATTTCGGCTTGACTCCAATGCAACTCGTTATAGCGGTTGCTCCCAAAGGTTCCACAATTGCTCTCAAACACGTGTACTCGTGGCTAAGAGTTTGCAGGTTGCCCAAAACCAAATGCCCAAAAATATCCAAAGAATATGATGAAAGGAGGGGAATTCTTTTTTTTTTTTTATGGTAGTTGTTGTATTTTTTATGCTTACAAAATGTCATTCTTATATAGATATTTCAAGAGGAGTTTCAAATAGAATAGTTAATTTTTCTTTTTCATTTTAAGAAACGGATTGTCAAGATTAATGGCATTATAAAACCATTACTTCACTTTTACAGAAACCTCTTGTTTGTTTATTGGAACGGATATGTATTCTCTTTTGAAACGTTTTGTTGTTATATCTTTGCATTAGACGTAATTAACATAGTTAGAATTAACTAAAGTATAGTATTAACTCAATAAATACATCTTTTAATACATTTTGTATCTCGTAGATAATTTTGATTTTGTAAAAACCATCATAAACGTGGATCAAACAAAATATTAGTGAAAACTCATAATTCTTCAAACATCATAAGTAAAAAATATTAAAAAAGAAATAAAGAGATATTTATGAAAAATATGGAGTATCCCTTAGTTTGTCCAATAATCTCTATAAGTCTTTGTAAGTTTATATGTCACAACTTTATGAATGCACTCTCATCATCTTCTTCATCAGTAAAATTTGTGTGATCTAGACACTTACAATGGCCTTTTAGATTTTCATACTTAAACCTAACAATCTACTTACGAAAATTTGAGAATACATCAACATCAATTGGTAATGCAATGTGAGAATTTTGCAGCTATCATTTCTGATTTTCTAATCCATGACGTCGCGCTGAACATGCCAACACCATATCTTCTTCAACTATCTCCATTTTTAAAGAAAAGTTTTGAGTGTTATTTTAGAGGATCTAAATCACTTGGTAAATTATGATCCAATTTTTTTTCTTACCTTGCATTAATGAGTAGTTGTTAGATTCATAAAAAAATTAATTTGATCAATTGAATTGAAGAATCAAGAACATTTAAGGAGAATGAGGTGAAAAGAAATATGTGTTTTCTTGTTCATTGTTATTTTCTCATAAAAGTCATGGTATATAAATTATATTCACTTTCTTTAAATAAAATTTCTTTTTATAATATTAGTGTTTTCCTATGAAATTATTCATTTTTTCCAAGTTGAATTTGAATATTTTACTCAGTTTTAAAGAAAGAACTTTCCAAACTTTATTTTATAAAAACAGAAATGAATCAACAACGTTACAAAAGATTATTGAAACATTATTGATGTCGGCCTCCTGCTCCATGTCTGGAGGAATATCTATTGATTTTTCCTGACTCACCACACTCATAGTAGAACTAGGAACCACCATGTACTTACAAAAATCCAAATACATTGAATGGTCACCGTAACCTGAAAAACCATTAATAGCAACCTTGATAAGCCTTGACCCAAGTTGTAGAAACTTTGTCCAATATTACGTCCTTCACACACTTATATAACTGCATGAACATGTCTACTGAACCGAGGATGAATACCCCTCCTTAAAGATCCCCGTCCAGATGAGGTACTACTAAAATAACAACAAGTGCAAGACTTCTTGTCTGCCAAATCCCTAAATTTAATGCGGCGCATAAGCTCCATGACCACCTTGACTGCTCTTTGAAAAGAAGCTCCACAAAAGGTTGTTTGATAAGCTGCTTCAACGGATATAATAAGTCAAACTTCTCATGAATCGAAATATTCTTAGTCTCATCTGGTAAAATCACCAAAGTATGGTGAGACAAGGCGTGAAATCTTTCCCAAAATCGATTTGAAATACCATCTTAAGTCAAGTTCTTAAACTGAAGTTACAGGGAATGAACATGTCATTTGTAGTATCGACTGCCACCACTTCCTAGATAGGCCCCACATGTCAAAAGTAGTATAATCCACTGTCGGACTCCCCCCATTCCACATTTTGTAACATCCCATGACAACTCACAAAAAACAATTTAAAGTTAAACTTCCGTAAATCTTGTGTGTGTATATCTATCTATTTGGCGATAAATACTTGTTAGAAGGTATGAGATGACCCTAAAGACACTTGATCTCTCTTTACTCTCTTCTGGTTAATTAATTTGGTCAAACGATCTATTTGACTATTCATTGAAGGATTTGATCAATGAACATTCAGTTCTTTCTACAATGTTGAATGGATTCGGACTAATTCTTCAACTCGGATCAAACTAATAAAACCCCAAATAAATTATAAATTTTAGTTAGGGTTCTAGGAGGCATTTTCTTTGAAAAATTTTTTATGTATTGAATATAAACTCCAAATAAGAAATAAATTTGAAGAAAGAAGAATATTTTACTAATTAACAGTTTGAGTACAATTTGTCCATTTCTTGATTCTTCTGTAGGATAATTTGCACCTAAAATGGATTTTATTTGATCTTATGGAAAGAGGATTTGTGGACTTTCATGAAGTATTTGTGGTAACAAAGAGTCCGCCTACATCTTGATCTCTTTGTAAATGTTCCATGAATTTATGAAATTTTTGAGATCCCTCTCTAAGGGATATAGTACCCTTTATATAGTGTGAGTTAGGATTAGTCTTCAAGATTTAGGATTAGTCTTCAAGAATTCTAAATGAAGTTGGACTCATCTAGTAGAGTCCCTTACAATTTTGATGTCTACAAATATCGAGTCTCTGTCTCATGAAGAAACTGATTTCTTTTTTAAATAACCTTCTGGGAACAAAGTTCAATTAACTCTCTTATTGGTTGGACTTTATTGTTTGAGGTGTAATCAACGGTTCCAGGAGAGGTCTTAAGGGATCGCACCAACAGAGGACTCAACAACATCTCCAAGCACGTTTCAGATTCCCATCCGAATGTGGACACATGATCCAATTTCTTAAAAATCCTCAATAGTACAACATATTTGTCTTTGCAGATTTCGCAAGGCATGAAGAAGGTGGTTGTGCATGCCAGCCTTAAGTGCAGATTGAGCATATTATTCATTGTTTACAGAAGCACTACATCTTCTAGAATTCCTAGCGTTGATATCATTGTGGAATATGATCCGTGAGTAAGAGTTTCAACAAGCCATGAAGGATCATGGAACTTGTAAGTAGCAAGGTTTCAAATTATCAAACATTAACTAGCTTCTCAGAATCAACAAAATCAATGTGTAACCCAATCAAATTAATAAATGGTAAAGTCGCTACTTCCCCACACGAGCTGAGGTAGCTACTTCTTACTATTTCTAATCGTTTGCCTTAGCCTACTATACATTTTTATTGAAGGCAAAGAGAACTCGTAGTTGAAGAACTTGAGAATTATCATCAGGAATGATTCACGTTAGAAGATCAAATGGTTCATTATGCATAAATTTCATATTTTACGAGCGCATCCAAAGTTGCAAAGTGTAACATTGGAAATGATTTTATTTTCTTAATTCATTATAAACACTCCTGCTAACTTTCATAATTCTTAAATAGTTGTATACTACATCACATTTGAGAAAAGAGTCTCCAAGTTTCCCAAGTGATTCCGAATGAAACTTCAGGAGGCATTTCTTTGTTGTCATTCCTTCCAAAATCTTACAAGTTGGGGTAAAAACTTTTAGCTTGGAATGATTCGAAAGCATTCTTTTCAAGTTTATTCAGCATGAATGCTTCCCCAATAAAGTCTAAAGGTTCTAGCACGGCAGATAGTTATTGGCAAAATATTCTTGACCTAGAGAATCTTTTGAATTCTAAGGTATATACATATAGCAGTGAATCTGGTCGGCGGAGTTTGGGGATTCACTACCATATGTGTATACCTAGAATTCATAAGATTCTTGAGGTCAACGATAACTATCTACCGTGCTAGAACCTTTAGACCTTATAGGGAAAGCATCCATGCCGAATAAACTTTAAAAGAATGATTTTGAATCACCACCAAGTAAAACTTTGTATCCCAACCACTAAGATTTTGTAAGTAATTACAACAAAGAAATGTCTCCAGAATTATCATTTCGAATCACTTGAGAAGCTTCGCAAAGCTTTTCTCAAATATGCTATTAATATACAATCGTTTAAGACTTATGAAAATTATCATGAGGGTCTTCTCAACTTTAGGAAAAATAAAATCATTTCCAATGTTGCTTTTTTCAGCTTATGGTGATGTGCTCGTAAAATTCTGAGATTTATCCGTAATGAACCATTCTATCTCAAAGTGTGGACAATTCCTAGGGATAATCCTCAAGTTTACAACTTGACAAAAATTTCTTGATGCCTTCAGCAGAAATGTGTTGTAGGGTAAAGTATAGGAGATTAGAAACAAGATAGTAGTTGATGTGGTTGAGGCACTAACAAGTGCCTACCTCAGATCGGACGGCCAACGTAGCAGCTTTATCATTTATAAAATGGATCGGGATGGACATTTATTTTATTGATGCACCTATCTTAAGGCACTTCATCGTGAATGCTAAGAAGCTAGTCAATGTATGGTACTTAGAAATCATTGATACACTACAAGTTTCATGACCCTTCGCTGCTTGTTAAAACGCTAACTCACGGATCTTACGTGCTACATGAGATTCTACGATGCTATTAGCACTTGATATTTTTTGGAGATGTAATGCTAGATTATGTTGTTACAACATATCTCTATTTCAAATATTCGTGGCTGATTACAAGACTTATTACTTATTTGTGGTCTACTTTTGTAAATAATGAATCATATACTCAATCTGCAGTTAAGGCTCGCCTGCATGAGCACATTCTTCATGCCTCGCCAGATCTGCAAGCCAGATATGTTATACAGTTGAGAATTTGAGAAATTAGATATTGTGTCTACGTTTGGATGGGAGAGTGAACTACTTTCCCAATTGTGGTTGGGGATGTTGTTAGGTCCTTTATTGGTGCGATCTTTGTTGATTCTAGCTTAGAAAAGATACTTAATATATTTTTAAACATAAGGTGTCTTCTTGTGTGTGCATCTCCAAGCTTTGGGGAGATAAATACTACATAGAAGGTAAGAGATGACCCCAAAGTCACTTGATCTATCTTTCTTCTCGTATGATTGATTAATTTCTATAAAGGATCTATCAGACCACGAAATAAATGATTTGATCAATGAATATTAATTTTTTTTACTTGAAATTCTAACGAATTTTACCAATTAATCAACTCTGATCGAAATAATCAAACAAACCCCAAAAGAAATTATAAATATTTGTTAGGTTCAAGGAGACAAAATTTGTTTGCACTAAATCTTATTTATGGAAATATAAACTCCGACCACAAAAAATAATATGATAAAAATATATTCATTAATTAATAATAGTTTGGGTACAATTATATCCATCTCTGATTCTTCTAGTTTATCATATGCACCTTAAATGAATTTTATTTGATATATCCATAGGTTTTCTATGATCTTTTTTTAAGTATTTGGTTATCAAGAAGAGTCCACCCACATCTTGATATATTTGTAAATATTTCAATTTCATTCACGAATTCATGAAATTTTCAAGATCCCTCTCTAAGGGATATATTACCCTTTATATAGTGTAACCTAGGAGTAGTTTTCAAGAAGGCCTTATTGAAATTTGACTCATCTAGTAGAGTCCCACACAAATTTGATGTCTATAAATGTCGAGTTTTTGGATCTTGAATCAACAAAGACCGCACAAAAAACGAACCCAATAACATCTCCAAACACATTTTGGAAGTAGTTTTTGTTGGGTATGTAGCCAGAAGATGGGAAATTGAGGAATTTTAAAAGTTGAGAACTTGAAGAGTTGGGAACTTTAAAAGTCCTCTTATGCTTTAATGAAAAGACATTTGTCCCTCATCGATGGTGGAAAGAAAAATAGGAGAGTTTAAAGTCAAAGGCAAAAGTCAAGCAAACAAAATATACTAATAAGAAATAGAAAGGAAGTGGGAGAGATACTTGATGTAATTGTAGGTGCAAGAACAATAAAGGAAACAAAATATACTATTAAGAAATAGAAAGAACGATAGGGAGATTTAGAAGAAAGGATGATCTATCAACTAAAACGCAGTTAAGTACTAGAGCAAAATCTAAAGGTGAACGAAATTTGATTCATAAAAGTGAAAACTTACCCAAATAATCAAGAGGGTTAAATTGAACAGATGTAAGGGTTTCCCAAATTCATAAAGTAGCCTAAACATTAAATATGCATTCAAAAACCAACCCCTAAGACAAATGCTAGTTTCTGCTATTTATAGTCATATTATACTAAAAGCATGAATCTCCATAGTTGAAACTTGAATTACAAAAATATCCCTAATCATATTAAAAATAACCACTTTGTCATGATCATTTAACTAATGTATCAAACTTTTCATATTACAACATTTATATCTTTTGTCTTTTAAACTTCAATCTGTTAAATATTCTATACCCTTTTCATATTCTTTGCACTTTATAAAGTTACCACCCTGTCAAATTTCTTTATCATTTTATTCTTAGTCCTCTTCTGTTAGACTATAGAAAAACTACTATTACTATCGCCCTCTTATTTGTAGAATTTTGTCCAGCATAAGGTAATACTATTTTTCCCCATTTATTATTTTATTTTTACTCCTCTTCTATTAGACTACAGAAAAACTACTATAACTATCGCCCTCTTATTTGTTGAATTTTGTCCAGCATAAGGTAATACTATTTTGTTTCCCATCAAATAAGTTTAGTTTCTATTTACTGCTTAAATATGGCTTGTGTTTACAAAATATTGTGTATAGAAAATATTTTTTATTTTATTTATTTCACACTTTACATTTTTAGTTTGCTACAAAAAATATCACTTTGGGAGTAGCTACTGAACCAAATTCATAAGTATGTATATATTTCATGAGTCTGATTTTAAATGCAACTTTATTGGTTTCATTTAATGTCACTTTTGGATGCTTTGTGGCCTCTCACTTCTAATTTAGTATATGTATTTATTTTAAAACATTATTAGTATCATACTTAAAAGTTGTGTCTTCATGAAAAAATAGAAAAACTTCCAAGCATGTATCTCATTCTATTACATGACAGATGAATAATATTACGTTACAAATATATGTTGCATTTGAATCTACTTTTCAACTGAATTATTGTTCAATTGCTCCATATATACATATTTAAGTAGAGTATTATATACTTCATTTTAGGAAGTTTATTAATTAGCATGAGACACGTGTCTAGAAATTAGATCAACTAAAACTAAGAAAAATCTAAGTCAAAATAAAAATATCCCTTTAACTATTAATTTATTATTTACAAATTATTTAAAATAGGTTTTTTATTAAATATTTATTCTGGTATTCAGGAATTTTGACTCTTCTTATTATGATAATTAACACTTCTACATATAGATAGACTTACAATTCAATACTCATTATTAAATTGTAAGTTATTATTAGCAAGAAAACAAAATAAATAAAAAATCTAAAAACCTTACATCTTTCATGTACTAATAGTAAGGATTTTTCATAAAGATAGTTGCTATGAATTTCTTAATAATTAGTTATAATGACATTCCATTACACATTTAATATTTTAAATTTATTTTAAGCATATTTTGTCCTTAGGTTTTTTCTCTATCACATTTAACTGTTATAAATTCTTAATTTAATTAATTAATTATTCAATAATAAATAGAAAATCATCATATTAATACACATAACTTTTATTATCACTAATATTTCATTATGTAAATATATGTAACTCTCTGATTATATTTATTATGATTTTGCTCCTATCTGTCACCATAATCTAAAATAGACTAATCTCATATAAATAGTATCATATAAATACTGATATGTACTTAAATCAATTACAAAAAAATAAAAATAAAATATCTATGCACTCTTCTCCCGTCTCATTTTATCTGCTTACTTTAATTTTTATGTTAATTTCTTGTTTGTTGTTATTGTACAAATTTTATAATGTTGTGTTGTTATTATTATTGAAAATTTACCATGGTTTGTTGTTTCGTATACATTAGCCTAGCATGTGGTATTTTAGTATCCTCATTTGAATATTCAATATATGCAATAGATTGTTAATTTTTACTTCATACACTTTTATTCAATTTAATATATATATATATATATATATAATATATTATATTATATATATATATATTCTATATATATAATATATATATCTATATCTTATACGTGATGAATTCTTTTAGTAAATACCATAGATTCAAAGGGGATAAAAAAATGTCATTTGCAATAAAGAATTTATATGAAATATTTTGGAATAAACGTGCGACGCACGTTCCCTAGAGAGTATAGAGTTAATGATAGGAAGAGGGAACTTAAATAACTAATATGTAGATGTAACTCTGCAGTTTAACCTCATGATCATTTCCTTGAACCCCGCTTTGGTTATCACATTATTTTGTTGTTGTTACGGTTCTTTTTTTTAATGGTTTGTAATGCTTCATCTTGGGAAGCTCCTAACTTAAAAATTGAATTACCAGTTTTCCCTTATTTATTCTAAACTAAATTAAGTATTAATATATAATTAATTTAAAATTAAATAATCATATTTAAATACATGCATCTAGACACAACGGTTCAAATTCTATTTATTTAAATACTAAGTAATAATCAGTGGCGGAGCCACATGTAGTTAAGGGGTGTCGACGACACCCCTTTGTCAGAAAATTACATTATGTAGATAGAAAAAATATTTTTATGTATATATATATTAAATATTGACACTCCTTGCCTTAAACCATTTTTTGATTTCTTAGATTATGACACCCTTAGACAAAATTATATTATAATATACTAAATACTAAATAAGAAGGTGTAAAGTCAAACTTTGAAAAACAAAATATTTCATAGAAAATTATTAAAATTATTTCATAGAAAATTGTTAGGAATTACTTTTTTTTTTTTAAAAAAAAAAAACTCTATTCTTTCTATATAATTAGTGTGGTTAAATGGATTAAACTTGTTATCTTTTCTCTATAATTAGTATAATTAAATGAATGAAAGTATCAGTAAAAACAATAACCCTTTCCTCTCCCCCATGTCTAAGATCACTAACTTCTAAAAGTTATCTTAAATAACTCTTCACCTTTTCATCTTATCATATAAATTTTTAGCTATATATATGTATCATGAAAAAGTAATTTTTCTTTATCACTTGCCTCTTGTTGATGTGAATCATTAGGCAATTTTCATGTACTTTTTTTCTTTTAAATATTAACATTTGTTTGATCCCAATTAGAATGATATTTTGTATATAGTTTTATCTTTATCATTTTAGATGTTTTTTTTTTGTTACGGAGAGGTATCATCAAGAACTTTACTACTTATGTATTTCTTTATACTAGATATATGGTTATAATTAAAGTCTTAAGAAGTGTATGAATGTTGTATTTGTTCTTATCTGTTTATTTTTGTTGTATTCTTTACCGATTTATACTTCTTTAATTGAATCTACTATGAAATTATGAATATTATGTATATTTTTATTATTGCTGAAATTACTAATTTATGACTTTTATATTCATTTTTAAATGTACTTTTATAATATATTTTTTCTTTTATCCTTTCCTTACTGATATAGTTTCTTTAAGTAGATACATATCTGTGTACTTAGTATATGGAGCGTAATGTGAGATTATTAAGGATAAATCATATAAATATATTCATATTATTAGATTCTATAGTAATATTATTATTTTTCCATATTTCTTGCTTGATAGTCAATGTAATATTCGATTATTATGAATTTATTTAATGAATAAAAATATAATTGGTAAAACTAATATTTTTAAATTCAATATTTTCGATATAATACTGTATTTGAATAAACGTGCAACGCATGTTCCGAAAACTAGTATTATTATAAGTGGGAAGCTCCTAACTTAAAAGTTGAATTACCAATTTGCCCTTATTTTACCCCAAATTAAATTGAATATTAATATATAATTAATTTAATATTAGAATCATATTTAAATACATGCATCTAGACACCATGGTTTAAATTTCATACTAAGTAATAATTATATTATATTATACTAAATACTTTAAATAAGAAGGTGTAAGGTCAAACTTTGAAAGACAAAAATATTTTATAGAAAATTGGTAGAAATTATTTCATAGGAAATTGTTAGGAATTATTTTTTTAAAAAAATAAATATTATCTATTCTTTCTCTATAATTAATGTGATTAAATTTGTTATCCTCTCTCTTTAGTTAGTATAATTAAATGTATTGAATTATTAGTAAAAGCAATCATCTTTCCTCTACCCCATGTCTAAGATCACTTAACTTCTGAAAATTAACTTAAACAACTCTTCACCTTTTCATCTTATCCAATGAATCTTTAGCTATATATATGTATCATGAAAAAATAATTTTTCTTTACCACTTGTCTCGTGTTGATGTGAATCATTATGCAATTTTCAGGTACTTTTTTTTGTTTTGAAATATTAATATTTGTTGATCCTCATTAGAATGATATTTTGTATCATAAACTTTATCTTTACTATTTTAGATTGTTTTTTTTTGTTACGGTAGAAAAAAACTCTACTCCTTGTGTATTTCTTATTACTATATATATTGTTATAATAAAAATCTTAAGAACGATATGAATGTTGTATTTATTCTTATCTGTTTAATTTTTTGTATTCTTTATCGATTTATACTTCTTTAATATAATCTTCTCTGAAATTATGAATGTTATAAGTCTATTTTTATTAGTGCTGAAATTACTAATTTATGACATTTAGATTAGTTTTTAAATGTACTTTTATAATATATATTTACTTTTATCCTTCCTTACTAATATAGTTTCTTTAAGTAGCTACATATTTGTGTATTTACTAATAGAGAGTACTGAGAGATTATTAAGGATAAGTCATATAGATATATTCATATTATTAGATGCTATAGGAATATAATTATTTTTTCATATTTCTTGCTTGATAGTCAATGTACTATTCGATTATTATGAATTTTATTTTAATGAATAAAATATAAATTGGTAAAATTAATATTTCTAATTTCAGCATTCTATTATAATTCAAACTTTATAATAATTGTAGGGGACAAACGTGCAACGCACGTTTCGGAAACTAGTAGTAAATAAACAAAGTTAAGCTAGTTACAATAATAACCTTGTGCTAAAACGAAGAAAAGGCTAGCCTATTAATTATTTAAAATGTAGTCACCTCTTGCTTAATTTTCATTTTAGTTTGTTTTAAACCTTCCATGCTTGTTTTATTAATCTTCTAAGATATCCAAATTACTTAGAATTGACTTCATCAGTAATGAATAAAGGAAGGGAAAAGATAGGAGTTGTTACCTTGGTTGACTGACACATCTTGTATGAGAAAGAGATATGAGAACATTGGAATAGAGAGCTTGTACAGCCCACAAGAATCGAGAAGATAATATTCATTCTGCGGCAATGAGGCCACACAGTAAGAATAGATTTTATCTTTAGGGTGTAATAAAAGTGGGCTTTACCCTATTAGATTAGGTTGGGCTTGGGCAAAACTTTATTTTCATTTTTTGATGATTAATTAAAGGTCTATATGGCCCAAAAAAATCTTAAAAAAGGTGTTTCGAGGTGATTTATGAAGTATAAAAATATCATCTATGGTAAGAAATGTCAATAACGTAATATTTTCAAAATAGTTAAAATATGAAATTGCCAAGATTTTAGTGAGTTTCTCATATAGAAAATACCTTCATCCCCCTTAACAACCACTAACATGCAGATGGTCTAGGAACATAAGAAATTAAAATTTATTCTATAGTATATAATGATAAGAAATTTATTGATCACCAAAGATGAAGTAATTCCTTAAGAGTTTTCTAGCTCCTCCAAAAATTTGAGAACAATATGAATCGAATTTGTTGATTCTCTCAATGAACTCCCAGTATGCACAATGACCAAGAAAATCTAAAGAAATTATTTCCCCCTAACCATTAGACTTATATAGTAGAGGAATATGTTATTATTGAAACCCTACTCATGTCAAGTGCTTATGTCACAAACTTAAGAATGTGCAAACAAGTAAAAGTAGATTGCACGATAGTTCGATTCCAGGTCTTCAACTATCGACTATACCTTCAACCTTCTTTTAGCTACAAAAAGGAAATACGTTGCATGAAATTAGGAGGACACAAAATTATCATCTCGAGAAAATGGTCCTGTAACGACCTGTTTAGTCGTTTGGGTAAAAATTTTTATTTTGGGGAAATTTGGCTGATATGACGGACACCACGACGGACCGTTGTGGGCACGACGGACCGTCGAGGGTGTCCCGTTCCAAAACACGTGGAATTATGAATGTGAGTGTTGAAAGTGAGCCTCTGAACTATGTGACGGACGTGCAGGACGGACCGTCACAGTCACGACGGACCGTCGTGAGCACCGTTTCAAAACACTTAGACTTTTGAGAATTCGGTACTGGGAACAACTCTCTGACCATCGCGACGGACCTGCAGGACGGACCGTCGCAGGCGCGACGGACCGTCACAGGTTCCGTCATCCCAGTCGGGGTCAGAATTCTGGTTATTTTTAAAGGGGTGTTTTGGACCATTCCGGCTTTAATCTATAAAGTTAGTGGGTTAATGTGATTTGTTCAATTCCTTGGGTGTTGAATGACTAACTTTGAGTAACTTGGTGGGTTGGTTTCATTCCTTTTGAAACTTGAAATCTTGTGTTTAGGGTAAGAAGAGAGGAAGGTTGGAGGAAGAAGAGAAAGAGAAAGAGAAGAGAAAAAGGCGATTGAGAGCGAGACGGAGAAAGGATTCTTGAAGACTTCTTGCTTGAACACAAATCCTTGGTGAAGGTAGGTTATGTTTATGCTATTTGTAGTAAACTCTCAATAGCAAATGAATATGTATTGGTAATCTTGTAAACCCTTCTATATGCTAAATTGTATGATTATATGAGTATGATTACATGTTTGTGATGAATAAGCATGATGAAGCTTGTGAACCCTAAATCTTGATGAACCCTAATTTATGAGATTTGTTGATGCCTTAGTGTAAATGAAGGCTTGATGACTTGTTATGAGATTTGTGATGCCTTAGTGTAAATGAAGGCTTGATGACTTGTTATGAGATTTGTGATGCCTTAGTGTAAATGAAGGCTTGATGAACTTGTTATGAGATTTGTGATGCCTTAGTGTAAATGAAGGGTTGATGAACTTGTTATGAGATTTGTGATGCCTTAGTGTAAATGAAGGCTTGATGAACTTGTTATGAGTTTTGTGATGCCTTAGTGTAAATGAAGGCTTGATGAACTTGTTATGAGATTTGTGATGCCTTATGTATAAAGAAGGCTAGATGAACTATGTGTTGTATTGATAATGCCTTGGTATAAAGAAGGCTTGATGAACTATGTGTTATATTGTAATGCCTTAGTATAAAGAAGGCTTGATGAACTATGTCCTGGGAATTGTGATGCCTTGGTATAAAGAAGGCTTGATGAACGATGTTTGTTATTGATGATGCCTTGGTATAAAAGAAGGCTCGTTGAATATGAGGATCGGAGTGCCACGTTCCGGCACAGGATAGAAATGAGGATCGGAGTGCCACGTTCCGGCACCAGGATAGAAATGAGGATCGGAGTGCCACGTTCCGGCACCAGGATAGAAAGGAGGATCGGAGTGCCACGTTCCGGCACCAGGATAGAAATGAGGATCGGAGTGCCACGTTCCGGCACCAGGATAGAATATGGATCGGAGTGCCACGTTCCGGCACAGGGATAGAATATGGATCGGAGTGTCACGTACCGACACGAGAGGAAGAAAGATAATGAATCTTGAAAGATGTTAATATGCTGCATCTAATGAACCTGTTTTTCCTTAATGAGTATGATGTTGAGGCTTGAGTCCTCCTGGATGAACTCGGTGATATTTATTGATGATTGTAGTATTTGTTGTTACTACATGTTGAGTATTATAGTTGATTTTTGATATTAACTGATATATACTGTTTTCTATTCTGAGTTGGCCGATGATACCTACTCAGTACGTGTGGTTGTACTGACTCCTACTTGTTTGTTTCTTTCTTGTATTTGTGGAGTGCAGCAAACGTGCCGTCATCGTCAACTCGACCGCGTTTCTAGCCAGTCTTCACTACTCCGGATTTTCAGGGTGAGCTATGCTTCTAGCTTGGGCTGGATTTTCTTCTCCTCGTCTTGATGCCTTGAAGTTTCCGGCATGGACTAGCTTTCATTTGTTTTAGCTTCCTAGAATACTCTTAGTTTCGTAATTTGATTATAGATGTTCTTGTGATGATGACTTCCAGATTTTGGGGATATTTATTGTATTTGTTTTTCATATCGAGTTAAGTCTTCCGTGTTGTATTTGGTTAAGGTTTAGATTGGTTGGTTCGCTCACATAGGAGGGTAAATGTGGGTGCCAGTCGCGTCCCCGATTTGGGTCGTGACAGGTCCACATTCTCTTTCATCATTAGCTAAAGTGATATATGAAGAATTCTTACCTTAACTATATTTCCATATTCAGTATTAGCGTATCTTAGTTTCTATAAGCAAGACTATTTCAGTAAGAAAATTGTATTGCAAGTTAAGGACAATGAGTCTTTAATGGAGATGAAGTAAATTTCAAAGAATTTACTATTTTGTATGGTCATAGTAATTTGACAACATCTTTATAACAATAAATATTGAAAAGGGCAAAGAAATATAGTTGAGATATTTGTCATAAATATACGAACAACGTATTGGGATAACTCAAAAGATAAAAATATTTCAATTAATTGATCACAAAGAATGGGAGCAAAAAGGAAGAATTCCTAGATTAGCATAAAGGAATATAGGAATGCTATTTAAGAGTTCTTTAAGTTATAACCAAAATGTCAAGAAAAAGAAATGTTAACTAACATTTAAAATGAATTTAAGAAAATATTAATAGATAAACTAGCATTCCAAATTGCTATCCTAGTGTCCTTCACGATTTATTTCTCATAGCTACAACTTTTACAAGTTCATCACTCGTTATTCCATAACTGGTTAATTCATCACAAAGCTGCTTAGCTAAAATGCCAAACTTCACTGTGTTCGACCCTTTTGAAAAGAGAGATTTCAACCCGTAGAACCAAGCTACTCATGATTAGTAAAGAAAAACATTCCATTGAAATGGGCTGGAGTGTATCAATTCCACTTCCTTCAGAAATATGTCAATATATTGATAGACAAATCAATAAATATGATATTCTTGTTGATGCTTAAAATATTATGACGAACTAGCGATACATCCATATTTTTATGGACAAAATTTTGACGATTACCTTAACTTTTTCTAAGGCAATCTGTGAAGATTTATGATCAATTTTTTGAACATCACCATCACTTATGCTAATGAAGTCTTGCTCAATATCATATTTTAGTAGTAAAAACATATTAATGTACAGTTGAGTCTAAGAGGGTCTAAAGAGGATTGTGTGTACGTAACGTTACCCCTAACAAGGTGTTTCCAATAGACCCTCATCTCACAACACAACACTCGATTCCTACCACAAAATCGAAATTCACCCATTTCTTAAAATTTCCCAATTTCTTCTTCCTTACTAGCAGATTAATCAAAGGGGGCATGCTAATTGGTAAATAAATGTAACGACCTGTTTAGTCGTTTTGAGCAGCAGATTTTATTTCTGGAAAAACCTGCTGAGACGACGGATCCCACGACGGACCGTCATGGGCACGATGGACCGTCGAGGGGGTCTCGTTCCAAAACACTTAGAATTCTGAAATTTTGGTACTGAAATCGACTCTCTGAACTTCGCGACGAAATGGCAGGACGGGTCGTCACAGACCCTTAGCAAAAATTTAGTCTCTGAACTCTGTGACGGAAGCAGCAGGACGGACCGTCATAGGCACGACGGGCCGTCACAGGCTGCCTAATCCCAGGCTGGGTCGGACTTCTGTGAAATGTTTTAAGGGGCGTTTTGGACTATCCCTGCTATAATTATAAATTTGGTGGGTTAATGTTAATAATTTAACTACTGGGGGTTAAAGGAGATAACCTTGAATTAATTAGTGGGTTATTCTATCATCTTTTATACTTAATTACATGCTAATTAGGGTAAAAAAAGAGGCTTTGAATAAGAAAAATAGAAATAACAGAGAGAGGGAGAAGAACGATCGAGAGAGAGGAGAAACGAAGAGGAAAGTAAATGTAACGACCTGTATAGTCGTTTTGAGCAGCAGATTTTATTCTGGAAAAACTGGGCCATACGACGGACACCACGACGGACCGTCATAGGCACGACGGCCCGTCGAGGGTGTATCGTTGCAACATACTTAGAATTCTGAAATTGGTACTGAAAATCGACTCTCTGTAAATTGTGCGGACCTGCAGGACGTGCCGTCACAGCCACGACGGACTGTCGTGAGGCACCGTTTCAAAACACTTCAACTTTTGAGAATTTGGTACAAGAAACGAGTTTCTGACCGTCATGACGGAAGTGCAGGATGGACCGTCACAGGCGTGACGGACCGTCACAGAACACTTGGTGAAAAATAGGATTTTGGCCTCTGCGACGACCTATGTGACGGACCATCGCAGGCACGACGGGCCGTCATAGGTTGCGCAAATCCCAGGCAGTTTAGGATTTCTCCACACGTTTTAAGGGTCGTTTTGGACTATTCCTTCCTTAATTATAAAGATTGAGGGTTAATATTAATAAGTCTAATTACTTGGGGGTTAAAAGAGGTAACCTTAAGTTAATTAGTGGGTTTTATTGTCCTCTTTTGCACTTAATTATAAGTTAATTAGGGTAAAGGAAAGGGGGTTTGAATAAAACAAAAGAGAAAGAACAGAAAGAGAGAGAAATCGATCGAGAGGGAGGAGAAAATAGGAGCTTGGGAATTTGCTTGTTGATCACTAGTCTTCGGTGGATGTAGGTTATGGTTTATGTTACGATATTCGTAGTGAACTCTTAATAGTGAATGTTATGTGTTGATAGTATTGTAAACCCTGCTATGTGCTTAAATTGTATGCTTGCATGAATTATGATTATTAAATTGTGATGAATTAACAAGCATGATGAAGCTATTGAATCCCAAATCTTGAAAGAACCCTAATTCGCTTGATATATTATATAATAATATTGATGATGCCTTAGTATGAAAGAAGGCTTGATAGATTATATAATGAGAATGAATGATGCCTTAGTATGAAAGAAGGCTTGATAATTATATAATGAGAATGATGATGCCTTAGTGTAAAGAAGGCTTGATGAATTAGGGGATCGGTTGCCACATTCCGGTACCAGGATAGAAGAATATGAGGATCGGAGTGTCACGTTCCGACACCAGGATAGAATATGGATCGGGTGCCCGTTCCGGTACCAGGATAGAATGAATATGAGGATCGGAGTGTCACGTTCCACACCAGGATAGAATATGGATCGGGTGCCACGTTCCGGTACCAGGATAGAATGAATATGAGGATCGGATTGTCACGTTCCGACACCAGGATAGCATATGAGGATCGGAGTGCCACGTTCCGGCACCAGGATAGATTAGAGGAGCGGAGTGTCACGTACCGACACAAGAGGAAGAAAGATAATGAATTGAAAGATAATGAATATACTCAATCTAATGAACTAAATTCCCAAATGAGTATGGTATTAGACTTGAGTCCTCATGTGTGAACTTGACGGAAATTGTTAATGATAAAGTAATTGCTGTTGCTACATGTTGAGTATTGTAGTTGATTTACATTATTATTGATATATATTGTTCCCTATTTTGAGTTAGCCGATGATATCTACTCAGTAGTGTGGTGTGTACTGACCCCCTACTTTTATGTTTCTTCTTGTTATTTGTGTAATGCAGCAAACGTTCCGTCAACTTCAACTCAGCAGAAGATCAAGCCAGTCTTCACTCCATCGGAAATTCAGGGTGAGCTAATGCGTCTAGCTTGGACTGGATCTTCTTCTTCTTCAAGTCTTGATGCCTTGAACTTCCGGCATGGACTAGCTAGTATTTGTTTTAGCTTCTTAGACAGATTTAGTTTAGAAATTTGATCATAGATGTTCTTGTGATGATGACTTCCAGATTTTGGGGATAATAATAATAGTTTTGAATTGTTTTTATTAATGAGTTAAGTCTTCCGCACTATTTTCTGTTGATATAAATCGAAATGTTAAGGTTTAGATTGGTTGGTTCGCTCACATAGGAGGGTAAATGTGGGTGCCAGTCGCGGCCCCGATTTGGGTCATGACAGTAAAGCTTTGGAAAAGTAGATTTCTTGATCACGAATTCTTCGGTGGAGGTAGGTTATGGTTTATGCTATTCATAGTAAAATCTTAATAGCGAATGATATGTATTGGGTAGTGTTGTAAACCCTTCTATATGCTTAATGTTATGCTTGCATGAATGTGATTATATAATTGTGATAAATAAGCATGATGAGACTATTGAATCCTAAATCTTGAAAAACCCTAATCTACTTTGTTAATGATGATGCCTTGGTATAAAAGAAGGCTTAATGAACGAAAGTAGTGAGATTAGGGGATTGGGTGTCACGTTCCGGCACCAGGATAGAATATGAATCGGAGTGTCACATTCCGACACCAGGATAGTATATGGATCGGGTGTCACGTTCCGGCACCAGGATAGAATATGGATCGGAGTGTAATGTTCCGGCACCAGGATAGAATATGGATCAGAGTGTCACGTTTTGACACCAGGATAGTATATGGATCGGATGTCACGTTCCGGCACCAGGATATAATATGGATCGGAGTGTCACGTTCCGGCACCAGGATAGAATATGGATCGGAGTGTCACGTTCCGACACCAGGATAGTATGATGAGGATCGGAGTGTCACGTTCTGACACCCGGATAGTATTATGAGGATCGGAGTGTCAGGTTCCGACACCAGGATAGTAAAGAGAATGAATCTTGAAAAATGTTAAAATAATCAATTCAATGAACCTATTTCCCAAATGAGTATGGTATTGAGCTTGAATTCTCATGGGTGTACTTGGCGTTACTTATTTATGAATATAGAACTTGATGTTGCTATCTTTTGAGTATTGTAGTTGGTTTTTATGATATCTGATATAACTGTTTTCTATTTGAGTTGGCCGATGATACCTACTTAGTACTTGTGTTTTGTACTGACTCCTACTGTATGTTTCTTTCTTTGTTATTTGTGGAGTGCAGACAAAGGTACCGTCGTCTTCAACTCAACCGCAACTCTAGCCAGTCTTCATTAACCGGATTTCAGGGTGAGCTAATGCTTCTAGCTTGGACTGGATCTTCTTCTTCATGTCTTGATGCTTGAAGTTCCGGCATGGACTAGCTTTTATTTATTTTAGCTTCCTAGATACTCTTAGAGTTAGTAATTTGAGGATAGATGTTCTTGTGATGATGACTTCCAGATTTTGGGTATAATAATAGTTATTGAGTTTTAGAAGTTATTTAATCAATATTCATTAATGAGATTTAAGTCTTCCGCATTACTTTCTTGTGATATTTATTGAAATGTTGGGTTTGTATGGTTGGTTCGCTCACATAGGGGTTAAGTGTGGGTGCCACTCGCGACTCGATTTGGGTCGTGACAAACTTGGTATCAGAGCATTAGGTTCGTTGGTCTCATCACACAAGAACGAGTCTAGTAGAGTCTTAAGGAACGGTAGGGGGACGCCTTTACTTTTCTTAGAGAGGCTATAAGACTTTAGGAAAATTCCATTCTTTCTTTCTTTCTTTCGTGCTATTACTTGGATCCAATTGGTATCTAGGTGATACAAATTGGTATCTGACCATCTTCACTCTATTTCGCAGATGGTTAGAACTAGAGCAACGACTACACCAACACCAACACCGGCAAGACATGGTGCGTCTGAGCCAGCCACTGGGGCTGTAGCTCGGAGAAGAGCAGTGGCAAGAGGTTGTGGTAGAGGTCGTGGGAAGACGTCCTCTAGAGAAAGAGGACAAGCACCTAGCCCATCTAGTACTTAGGCGGCGGTCACTCCTCCACCGACTGAGGAAGTGATAAGAGAGGGTGGGGAAGGGGGAGAACGAACAATTGCAGAATGAGGAGGAATTACCACCCAAACCTACCCCAGAGATGATTAATCAGGATGCTTATCTTAGCGGGTTATCTGATCAAGGCCAGACACCTCCAGTGTTTTCTGCACCAGCACCTCAGGTTTTGTAAGTACGACAGGCCGCTGCTGAGGCTCCCCGCATGGATGCCTCATTGGAAATAGGCACGTTTCCTCGTTTGACTACAGGGCCTATAATGACAAACGATCATCATAAACTTTTCAGTAAGTTCTTGAAATTGAAACATCCAGTCTTCAAAGGTGCTGAATCGGAGGTTGCCTACGATTTTCTGGTTGACTGTCATGAGCTACTACACAAGATGGGTATAGTAGAACGATTTGGTTTTGAGTTTGTGACCTATCAGTTTCAAGGGAACGCCAAAATGTGGTGGCGGTCACATGTTGAGTGTCAACCAATAGAGGCACCACCTATGACTTGGGCATCATTCTCTATCTTGTTTATGGAGAAGTATATACCCCTTACTTTGAGGGATAAGAGGAGAGATGAGTTTCTAAGCCTAGAGCAAGGCAGGATGTCGGTTACTGGTTATGAGGCTAGGTTTCGTGCACTTTCCTGATATGCCACCCAGCTTTGTTTTAGTCCACAAGAACGGATTCGCCGTTTTGTGAAGGGGTTGAGGTCAGAGTTGCGGATTTCAGCCTTATAGGTAGCGGCTACAGCGAAATCCTTTCAGGAAGTGGTCGACTTCGTGATAGATGTGGAGGGAGTGTAGCCAGATGACTTGACCCTGGCATCGACATCAAAAAGGTTTCGTAAGGGAGGTGAGTTTAATGGCTTTTAATCTAGAGGATAGGGTTCAGGAGGTTACTAAGTCCGACCAATTAAGTCCTCACTACAGACTGTAGTTGGGGGTCCACCTTAGAGCGGTCAAAATTTCTCTGAGGTTGGAGGTTATTCCCAGACCTCGTCATTCTCACAGAGACCTATGCTTGAATCGAGAGAGTGTTATGGATGTGGGTAGACTGGACACATTAAGAGGTATTGTCCAAAACAGAGTTACAGACCTCCAATAGTCAGAGGTAGAGGTGGTCATGGAAGAGGTCGTCATTCTGGAGGACGTGGTGGTCGAGGTAATGGTGGTCACCAAAACGGTCGGGGTGACGGGAAAACTGGAGCCACTACAGCACAACATGGTAGGGGCAACGGGCAGACAGGCGATAGGGCCCATTGTTACGCTTTCCCTTGGAGATCTGAAGCGGAGACATCTTATACTGTCATCACAGGTTATCTTTTGGTTTGTGATTACATGGCTTCTGTATTGTTTGATCTTGGATCCACATTTTCTTATGTATCTTATTCATTTGCTACTGGTCTTAATTTACCTTGTGAATTACTTGACATGCCTATGGTGTGTCTACTCCGGTGGGTGAGTCTGTGATAGTTTGAAAGGGTATAGGGTCTTGTCTGGTGACGTTTTGTGGGGAGCAATACTCATGTAGACTTGGTTACCTTAGAAATGGTTGATTTCGATGTAATTCTGGGTATGACTGTCTTTCCCCGAATTTTGCGATCTTAGACTTTAATGCAAAAACTGTAACGTTTGGCCAAGCCTGGGACAGATCCGTTAGTGTGGGAGGGCGACTACACTTCCACTTCGGTTCGTATCATCTCCTTTCTTCGTGCAAGAGAATGGTTAGTAAGGGTGTTTAGCTTTCTTGCACATCTCAGGATACAAACTACCAAGTACCTTCAATTGAGTCGGTTCGATAGTCCATGAGTTTCTGGATGTGTTCCCTGCAGATCTTCCTTGTATGCCACCGGATAGAGATATTGACTTCTGCATCGATCGGAACCGGGTACTCGCCATTTCTATAACCCCCTTATAGAATGGCTCCCGCGGAATTAAGGGAATTAAAGGCCCAACTTCTAGAGTTGTTAGGTAAAGGTTTTCATTAGACCAAGTACATCCCCTTGGGGTGCTCCTGTTTTGGTTGTGAAGAAGAGGATGGAAGCTTTCAGATGTGCATAGATTATAGACAACTGAATAAGGTACATGTTAGACACATATCCTCTTCCTCGCATCGATGATTTGTTCGATCAGTTACAAGGTGCTTGTACCTTCTCAAAAATCGATTTGAGATCCGTTACCATCAATTGAAGATACGGGCAACGGATGTGCCCAAAGACAGCCTTTCGGACCAGGTATGGCATTATGAGTTCTTAGTAATGTCTTTTGGGCTTACAAATGCCCCTGCCTTCTTTCAAGAGCTTGATGAATGGTTTATTAACGCCATATCTGGATATCTTTGTCATTGTATTCATTGGTGATATATTGATATACTCAAAGAGAACGAAGGAACATGAGGAGCACTGAGAATTGTATTGGAAATGTTGAGGGAGAAGCTTTATGCCAATTCTCAAAGAGAATTAAGAGTTTTGGCTAGATGCAGTGTCCTTCTTCTGGCATGTAGTTTATAAAAAAATGGGGTGATGGTGGATCCTTCCAAGATCGAAGCAGTGAAGAGTTGGGCAGACCCACTAATGTTACAGAGGTGAGGAGCTTCGTTGGTTTAGCTAGCTACTACCGCCGATTTGTCAAGGGTGTCTCCTCTATTGCTTCCCAATTGACAAGCTTGACTAAGCAAAATGTTCCATTTGTTGGTCGGATGAATTGAGAAAGCTTTCAGAAGCTCACGACCTTGTTGACTACTGCACCAATCCTTACCCTGCCACTGGAAGTTATTAATTCATTGTCTATTGTGATGCATCCTATTCGGGTTTGGGGTGCGGTGATGTGATGCAGAGAAGAATGTATTGCTTATGCTTCAAGGCAATTAAAGGTGCACGAACGCATTACCCGACCCATGATTTGGAGTTGGCCGCGTAGTATTTGCATAAAGTAATGGAGGAACTATTTATATGGGGTTAAGTGTGAAGTCTAAACGGATCATCGTAGCCTACAGTATGTCTTTACTCAGAAAGATTTGAATTTGAGACATAGAGATGGATGGAACTACTGAAGGACTACGATATCACTATTCTTTATCATCCGGGAAAAGCTAATGTGTGGCAGATGCTTTAAGTAGAAAGGCAGAAGGCAGGGAAGTCTAGCTCACTTGCAAGTTTCTAGACGCCCATTGGCTAGAGAAGTTCAGATTCTGGCTATGACCTTATAGGTTGGAAGTAAATGAGAAGGAGGACTTTTGGCTTGTGTGGAGGCAAGATCTTCCTTCCTTTACAAGATTAAGGGAAAGCAGTTTACTGATGAGAAACTGATTCGTATCCGAGATAAAATGTTGCGAAGAGAGGCTAAAGAAGCAAAAATCGATGAGGAAGGTGCTTTGAGAATTAAGGGAAGGGTATGTGTACCCCTCGTCGATGATTTGATCCACACTATTCTTATAGAGGCTCATAGTTCAAGGTATTCTATACATCTTGGTGCAACCAAGATGTATCGTGACCTAAAGCAACATTTTTAGTGGAGTAGAATGAATCGTGACATTGTGGAGTTTGTCGCCAAATGTCCAAATTGTCAGCAAAGTAAAGTATGAACACCATAGGCCTGGAGGAACACTTCAGAGAATGCCCATTCCGGAATTGAAGTGGGAGAGAATCGCAATGGACTTCGTGGTTGGTCTTCCTAAGACAATGGGTAAGTATGACTCTATTTGGGTGATTGTTTATAGGTTAACTAAGTCTGCTCATTCCATTCCGGTCAAGGTGACTTACAATGTAGAGAAGTTAGCCAAACTTTACATCTCGGAAGTTGTTCGATTGCATGGGGTTCCACTCTCCATTATATCAGATAGAGGTACGCAGTTTACTTCTAAATTTTGGAAAACATTGAATGTTGAATTAGGTACTAGGTTGGATCTTAGTACCGCATTTCACCCTCAGACAGATTGTTAGTCTGAGCGAACGATTCAAGTGTTAGAGGATATGCTTCATGCATGTGTGATAGAATTTGGTGGTCATTGGGCTAACTTCTTACCCTTAGCAGAATTCTCATACAACAATAGCTATCACTCAAGCATTGGTATGGCCCCATTTGAGGCACTGTATGGGAGGAGATGTAGGTCTCCCATTGGTTGGTTTGATGCATTTGAGGTTAGACCTTGGGGTACTGACCTTTTGAGGAAATCATTAGATAAAGTGAAATGCATTCAAGAAAAGCTTCTAGCGGCTCAAAGTAGGCAAAAACAATATGCAGATCGAAAGGTTAAAGACTTGGAGTTAATGGAGGGTGAACAAGTCTTGTTGAAGGTTTCGCCCATGAAAGGGGTGATGCGGTTTGGTAAGCGAGGTAAGCATAGCCCAAGGTATATTGGTCCCTTTGAAGTACTTAAGCGAGTAGGGGAGGTGGCTTATGAATTAGCCTTGCCTCCAGGGTTGTCAGGAGTGCATCCGGTATTTCACGTGTCTATGTTGAAAAGATACCATGGGGATGGAAACTACATCAATCTTTGGGATTCGGTTCTGCTTGATGAGAATTTGTCTTATGAGGAGGAACCTGTTGCTATTTTAGACAGAGAAGTCCGTAAGTTGAGGTCGAGGGAGATTGCATCCATCAAGGTTCAATGGAAGAATCGGCCGGTTGAAGAGTCCACTTGGGAGAAGGAGGCTGATATGCAAGAAAGATACCCACATCTGTTTACAGATTCAGGTACTCCCTTTCACCCTTGTTTCTTTTCTTCTGATCGTTCGAGGACGAACGATGGTTAAATTGGTATCTATTGTAACGACCTGTTTAGTCGTTTTGAGCAGCAGATTTTATTTCAGGAAAAAGTGGCTGAGACGATGAATCCCACGACGGACCGTCATGGGCACGACAGAACTTCGAGGGGGTCTCGTTCCAAAACACTAAGAATTCTAAAATTTGGGTACAGAAATTGACTTTCTAAACTTCGCGACGAAATGGCAGGACGGACCGTCACAGGCGTGACGGGCCGTCACAGACCCTTAGCAAAAATTTAGTCTCTGAACTCTGTGACGGAAGCAGCAGGACGGACCGTCACAGGCACGACGGGCCGTCATAGGCTGCGTAATCCCAGGCAGGGTCGAATTTCTATTAAATATTTTTAAGGGCGTTTTGGACTATTCCTGCTATAATTATAAATTTGGTGGGTTAATGTTAATAATTTAACTACTAGGGGGTTAAAGGAGATAACCTTGAATTAATTAGTGGGTTATTCTATCATCTTTTATACTTAATTACATGCTAATTAGGGTAAAAGAAAGAGGCTTTGAATAAGAAAAATAGAAAGAACAGAGAGAGGGAGATGAACGATTGAGAGAGAGGAGAAACGAAGAGGAAAGCAAAACTTTGGAAAAGTAGAGTTCTTGATCACGAATTCTTCGGTGGAGGTAGGTTATGGTTTATGCTATTCGTAGTAAACTCTTAATAGTGAATGATATGTATTGGGTAGTGTTGTAAACCCTTCTATATGCTTAATTTTATGCTTGCATGAATGTGATTGTATAATTGTGATAAATAAGCATGATGAGGCTATTGAATCCTAAATCTTGAAAAACCCTAATCTACTTTGTTAATGATGATGCTTTGGTATAAAAGAAGGCTTAATGAACGAAAGTAGTGAGATTAGGGGATCGGGTATCACGTTCCGACACCAGGATAGTAGTAGAGGATCGGGTGTCACGTTCCGGCACCAGGATAGAATATGAATCGGAGTGTCTCGTTCCGACACCAGGATAGTATATGGATCGGGTGTCACGTTCCAGCACCAGGATAGAATATGGATCGGAGTGTCACGTTCTGGCACAAGGATAGAATATGGATCAGAGTGTCACGTTCCGACACCAGGATAGTATATGGATCGGGTGTCACGTTCCGGCACCAGGATAGAATATGGATCGGAGTGTCACGTTCCAGCACCAGGATAGAATATGGATCAGAGTGTCACGTTCTGACACCAGGATGATATGATGAGGATCGGAGTGTCACGTTCCGACACTAGGATAGTATGATGAGGATCGGAGTGTCATGTTCCGACACCAGGATAGTAAAGAGAATGAATCTTGAAAAATTTTAAAATACTCAATTCAATGAACCTATTTCCCAAATGAGTATGGTATTGAGGCTTGAGTTCTCATTGGTGTACTTGGCGTTACTTATTTATGATTATAGAAATTGATGTTGCTATCTTTTGAGTATTGTCGTTGGTTTTTATGATATTATTTGATATATACTGTTTTCTATTTTGATTTGGCCGATGATACCTACTCAGTACTTGTGTTTTGTACTGACTCCTACTTGTATGTTTCTTTCTTTGTTATTTGTGGAGTGCAGCAAACGTACCGTCCTCTTCAACTCAACCGCAACTCTAGCCAGTCTTCATTACACCGGATTTCAGGGTGAGCTAATGCTTCTAGCTTGGACTGGATCTTCTTCTTCATGTCTTGATGCCTTGAAGTTCCGGCATGGACTAGCTTTTATTTATTTTAGCTTCCTAGATACTCTTAGAGTTAGTAATTTGAGGATAGATGTTCTTGTGATGATGACTTCCAGATTTTGGGGATAATAATAGTTATTGAGTTTTAGAATTTATTTTATCAATGTTCATTAATGAGATTTAAGTCTTCCGCATTACTTTCTGTTGATATTATATTGAAATGTTGGGTTTTGTATTGGTTGGTTCGCTCACATAGGAGGGTAAGTGTGGGTGCCACTCGCGACTCGATTTGGGTCGTGACAATAAATCACTTCCATAAATAAAAAAACTCAATTTCAATCACATAATCAAACACCCATTACGAATTTCCAGCTCATTTTCTGCAAAGATCTGTACTCCAAACAATCATTATACCATTAAAAGAGAGGAGGAGAGTACTCCTGACGAAAAGGGTTCTTGAAAGAGTCCATTTTTTAGCACAACCCACAATCGAAAATGGCAACCAATGAGTTGGAATGAAGGAATGAAGCAGTGATACGGTAGCAATACCTTCGATCTTCGACAGATCTTCTGAAGTAAACCCATTTTCCATCCTTATATTTTGCTGATTTATTCAGAAAAACATCATTTTTTTTAGATCCTTTTTACTGGGAGAATTTG
>JAKWIY010003052.1:10624323-10672471 GCA_027704805.1 Solanum corneliomulleri
GCATTAAGGTACGAAAGAAATGACCCTTGGGCATTGCTGATCTACTAGCCAACTATTTGACCTGCTCATTTGGAATCTGAAACATGACCACACAAGTTCTACAATCTATTGATGCATAACAGCCGTGAAGTCAGTCCATACCTAGAATGACATCAAAATCTACCATGTCTAACTCTATTAAATCAGCCATTGTACTCTTGTGACTGAAGAAAATAGGACAATCCCGACATACTCTTTCTTCTAGTATGGATTCACCAAAAGGTGTAGTACCACAGAAGGGTTCATAAAGCTTTTCTGGGATAATTTCAAACCAATTTGCAATATAAGGAGTTACAAAGAATCGACTTGTTCCTGGGTCTAATAAAGCATAAACATCAAAATCAAATACTTTGATTAAACTCGCGACAACATCTGGAGAGTTCTCTTGATTTTGACGGCTAGTGATTGCATAGAGGCGATTTGCCCCTACACGAGTACCAGAAGTGGATCCTCTAAGTGCTACCCTACTTGGTGGAGAAACTTATAAAGATTGAGCTCCTTTTCCCGAATTTCCACCCCCTTGCTTGTTATTAGGGTACTCTTTCATGAAGTGACCCTCTTGACCACATTTAAAGCAACATGTTTGGCCATCACGACATCGGTCGGGTATGTCCCACCACATTTACCACACGTAGAAATCCCACTACTTCTTTGTGCCACACTACGCTTGAAAATCTGCGAGCTATGGCCACTATACTCACCTCTGTTTCTGGGCACAAGTGAACTAGAAAATGATAGTGCATGCTCCTTTGATTTCTGGAATTGTAGTCAACTTGACCACCTTTTTGTTGGCCAGACTCATTCCCACTCTTTGCCTTCTTTTTTCCGTACACTGCTCTATCCTTCACCTTCTCTTCTTCAACTTGTTGAACATATACCATATGCCGTGATATTTGCATGTCACGTATCAACATGGCCTCCCTACCTTTCTTACTTGAAGAACAACCCAAACCCTGCAACAAACAGACTCATTCTGCGCCTCATGTTTTTCATCATCTCTGGAACATAGAGATATAGTTGGATGGACTTCATCCGGTACTCATGTACACTCATGGAGTTTTGTTTCAAAATAAGGAAACCCCTCACCTTGGCTTCCTTCAGTTTGCGAGGAGAGAACCTCCCCAAGAAGGCTTCATCTAAGCAAGCCCAACTTGAGTGTGCTACATCCTCAGCTCTACCACATTTCTATTAGTGAAACGAAGTTCTGGCCACACCCTTCAGTTGATATGCAACCAATTCAACCTTCTCCACATCAACCACATGCATCACTTCAAATACCTTCTTCAACTCTTCCCCAAAGTTTTTTGGATCTTCAGTAGTTTCATCATAAGGAACTCACGAACTCTTTAAGTATCAACCCCTTCTTGTCGAGCTCCTCTTTTTTGCGCGACTTGGTTGGTCACAACCTGACTCAACATCCGCAAGTTTCTAGGAATTGAGCATTGGTAACCTCTCCTTGAGGTTACACCTCCGGTGCATTAGGGACCTCTTGTTCCTAAACCTTTCTTCGCGTAAGATTATCTAAAACAACGTGTAAGAACAAATTAGATTGACAGAGTTTTAGAGATAAACTCTTCGTACGAAATAAAATGAAAGAAGTGAAAATTTTCAAAATGGCGTAGCCTCCTAATAATAGATGTGGCGCGCTTCACACTTATGACTAAGACCTTACAGACACGACTTCATAGACTCCCTAGGACTCTTGAAACGTGGCTCTAATACCAAGTTTGTCAAGCCCTAAGTCTACACCCTGGGCAAAACCGACACTTGAAGACCATCGATGGTCCCCAAGCAAACCCTTGGCCTGACTTTCTTAACTCAACGGAAGACTAAATTCAACTTACTGAAGAAGTAAAACAGGTTCAAAATAAATACATCATGAACACTGGACAAATGTCACTTAAGTCTCAACAAGGAAAATAACTTCAACTGAAATACTATTGTCTACGAAGCCTTCAAACTAACTAAAGAGGGATGTTGGGAAAGACCCCATAACATCATTAAAGATAGACTAATCAAGCAATGAAAATGATGTCCTCCGGAATGCAAAGAGGATCACGACTGACTCTAGCGCAAAGCCTGCAACAACGAAGCGCTGCATGTTGATCCTATGAATTTATGCCTATATTATAAAATGATGCAGACCAACAAGCATCAATAAATTGAATGTACGAGTATGCGAGTCGTAATACTAAGAAAAACTCTAAGCTTGAAGTAGAGTGAGGATCAACTTACCTTGACTTTTCCCAACTCATAAGATAGTAATTCAAGATAAATCAATAACAAAATATGCAATATATATATATATATATATATATAATATATATATATATATATATATATATATATACATATATATATATATATACATATACATATATAGATATATATATATATATATATATAATATATATATATATATACATATACATATATATATATATACATATATATATATATACATATATATATATATATATATATATATATATATATATATATATATATATATATAAACTCTTAGTTCATTAAAGATAAAAGAATAATAAACTCAACTTTACTTATTTAAGAAAGTAATATAACTTTTGCGGGAGATTATTTGACTGACAACCACCACTATGAGCCTAAGTTGTGATAGAACGTCTTGCCAACACTGCCAGAATTGTCCTATACCTTGCCATCGGTATACGACCTTACTTTGCTTAGTGGATCCACTATATAAACTTATGTGATCATCAAAAAAAGATGATCTGACAATTCCCATGATGGCTTCATGGTTTACATGCAGACTTGAGTTTATATGAGCTCTAATCCCCAGATCGGTGCTCAATACTACTCCCAAAACTTACTTTAGCTCATACTTTTAATTGAACTTTCTTTTCTTTGGGTTGAGATAATTTGTTGAACCCCTTTAGATTTAAAAGCATCTTTTTTGAATTAATATTCACTTTAATTACAAACTCTTTTGGAACCCTCCATACATTTTTTATTCAATGTATAGCATTTTCAAACCTTTAGGGAATACTGAGTTCCCATACAGCTTTCTAGAAATGAACTCGACTCTTGCTCTGTACATAATTTGTAACTTGAGCCTTAAAGTAAAGTAACACTAATTGCTTAAGAACCTTTAAAACTTTTAAGAACTCATTATGACTTGTTTCTCAACTTTTAAACTTTGACTATTAACTTCATAGTCTTTGATCTTAGCTACCCTTCAATTTGATTTTGGATTTAAGGATCATGAGCTCATGTTTATGGATGATTTCATGATGTTTAGATGTACTCTAGAGTGTTGGAAACAACTAAGAATGAAGGGTACATCACTTAGAAACTAGTACGAAAAGATAGGAAAAGAATGGGTTCTATAGGGGATTGGGGTGCTCTAAGAGGCGGGGAGCGCAAGAGCCTGATGGGCAGAGGCTGTCCTCAGGCGCTATGGCTGGCGCGCCGCGCCAGACCTTGACGGACAGACTTTGTCCTCAGGGGATTTGTATGTGCGGCGCCCCAATGACCAACAGATGGGTTTTTCCATCTTTATTCTTCATTTTCCATCTGTAAGCCTTCCCAAAATCCCATAGATACAACCCCAAACACTTAGGATCCCAAAATAACCCATCACCCAATAGTTTAGACCCGAAAACAGTCTGGAAACAGGATTAAAACTAATAGAGATCAACAACAATTCAAACAACAAGAAAATCAAACTTTTCATCTCGAATTTCAAGGTATGCTTCCAATTACCTCTAAATTTCTTCAAATAATCAAGTTAGAGGGTGGGTGAAAGAACCCACACCAAACGATCATGCATAACTTGTTAGTTATCACCCCCGAAGAAACCAACGAATTGAAATCTTGGCATTCTTGCATCTTCTTCTTCCTTTTCCTATTTTCTACTTCCTTTCAAATCCCTAGCTTTTTTTGTATATGAGAAAACTGATTGGGATCAGTTTATACCCCAACTTAATAACCAAAAACGAAATTAATAATTAATTTAGGAAAAGACCAAACACCCTTAACAAATCCCGATTTGGAACTTTTCCCTGCTCAACAGCTTAACTTCCGAAAGTCATAACTCCCTCATACGACCTCGGAAATTTGTAATCATGGCATTGTTGAACGATAATCCGACATATTTCCTTCCGTATAAAGAACTCACCCAAATTATTCCTGAGCCGAAAGTTATGGTCGTTTGAAAATGACCATAACTCACTTTTGAAATTTGGAAATTTTCCAAATCTCCCAACTTCTTTCCAAATTTGTTAATTCCTGTTTTTCTTAAGTTAACCTTATCAATTTGAAGTTACGAGATGATACGATATCTCATCCTTTATAAAATTATTCCTCGAATGAGAATTCGTTCACAAAGCTAAGGGTAGTAATATCATTTCAACACTCAAAAATCAAAAGCAAGTAATAACATATTTATCCAAAACCTTATAAAGTGCTAAGATGAGAATCTTATAACTTGATTTGCATTGTCTCCTAGTTCAAAGAGATGTGGATATCGCTTCTTCATATCCTCCTTTGCTTTGCAAGTCGGTTCTTCAACAAATTGGTTCCTCCAAAGGAACATGATTGAAGCAACTTCCTTTGTCCTCAACTTGCGAACTTGCCGATCCAAAATTTTAACCGGAACTTCTTTGTAGGATAGGTTATACTTAATACCAACATTATCCATTGGTACTATGAATGAAGGTTCACCCAAGTACTTCTTCAACATAGAAATATGAAATACTTGATGGACTAATGCTAACTCTTGGGGTAGCTCCAACTCATGAGCCACTTTTCCTACTCTTTTGGAGATCCGATAAGGTTATTGGGGACTAAGTTTTCCATTTTTACCAAACCTCATAATGCCCTTGATAGGTGAAACCTTAAGATACACCCAATCATCTACCGTAAAACTCTAAAGGCCTTCTTCTAACGCCTATGTAGGACTTTTGGCGACACTGCGCTGTCTTCAACCTTCTTGAATTACTTTCACCTTCTCCATATCTTTGTGAACTAAATCTTGTCCTATCAACCCCTTTTCTCAAACTTCAAACCACCCAATTGGAGATTTGCACCTTATCCTATAGAGAGCTTCATATGGAGCCATTTTGAATGCTAAAATGATATCTATTTTTTTAAGCTAACTAAATGAGAGGTATGTGATCATACCAATTTCCCTTGAAGTCGATTACACAATATCTCAACATGTCTTCTAAGGTCTGGATAGTACGTTATGCTTGTCCATCTGTCTGAGAATGAAAAGTAATACTCAAATCAACTCTTGAACCCAAACGTTTATGGAAAAATTTCTAGAATTGCACAGTAAATTGTGCACCCCTATATGAAATAATGGAGTCTCGAACTCCAAGAAGTCTTACAACTTATTGATGTTATAACTTAGCATAATCCTCCGCCGAATAGGTAGTCTTTACTAGCAAGAAATGGGATAACTTTGTCATTCCCTCGATAATCACCCAAATAGAATTGTGTTGTCTTTGTGATCTTGGCAAGCCTGTGATGAAGTCTGTATTAATCATCTCGCACTTTTATGAAGTTCTATATTATGAGCCAAACCTCCAGGCCTTTGATGTTCCACTTTCACTTGCTGACAATTTGAACACTTGAAAACAAATTCACCAATTTCTCTCTTCATTCCTTCCCACCAATATACCTCCCTCAAATCACGATACATTTTGGTGGAACCTTGATATATAGAATATCTGGAGCTATGAGTATCCTCCAAGATCCTCTCTTATAGTTCATCCACCTTAGGTACACAAATTTTGCCTTGGTATTTCAGCAGACCATCTCTCCCATGTTCGAAAGCCAATACTCTTTGGCTATGGACACTTTCCTTCAAATCAAGCAAAATAGGGTCTTGGTCTTGTTTCTGTTTCACCTCTGACCGTAATGATGACTCATCCCTATTGGTCACCACTATGCCTTCTTCTGTGGAATCCATAAGTCTAAAATCCAAACGTGCAATTGTGTGCAAATTTTTTGCTAACTTCTTCTTTTCTTCTTTAAAATGGGAAGTACTTCCCATGGACAATCTGCTTAAGGCATCAACAACAACATTAGCCTTACTTGTTGGGTAAAGAATACTCATGTCATAATCCTTGAGTAATTTCAACCACCTTCTTTGTCTGAGATTAAGTTCTTTCTGAGTTAACACATATTGAATCCTCTTGTGATCAGTGAATATCCACGCACATGAACTCCATACAAATAATGATCCCATATGTTTAAAGCAAAAACTATTTCAACCAATTCTATGTCATGAGTAGGATAATTGTTCTCATGAATTTTCAACTGCCTGGAAGCAAAATCTATGACCTTGCAATTCTGCATTAACACAAAGCCCAAGCCAACTCTTGATGCATCACCATATGCCACAAAACCTAGAGTAACCTCTTGTAAGGTAAAAACTTGAGAGGTAGTCAATCTCTTATTCAATTCCTCAATGTTTTTCTCACGAGCTTTAGACCATTGAATCATAAATGTCTACTAAGTTAACTTGGTCAAAAGAAAAGTGATAGATGAGAATCCTTCAACAAATCTCCTATTATATATGTGTATAATTTTTCTATAATAAAACAAAAAAATACTAAATCTAATATTACAAGGTAATCTGTGCGGATAACCTTATGAAAGTATAGAGGTTATTTAGTTAAGTATGACATTGCAGAGTATACTCAATATTAGTTAGCCCACTGCTGAAAAGTGGATATTATTAAACTTGAAACTTTCATCGTAAGAGTGAAATTTTATCCATTAATGAGCTAAAAGAGTGATTAGCCCTACCGTATTTATTTTACTACAGAGTTGATTGATTAGGATTTCATAAAAATAGGTTTAATAGTAAAAGGTATTACTTGGAACAGGTCAAAAACTGTTATCCCAAACTATAATAGTGCATGATTAAGATTTCATAAAAATAAGTTAAAATCGTAACTTATATCACCTAAAAAAATTTAAAATGGTTAGCCCATTCTATTTCAGAGTAAATTGTATCACTTGAAAAAACCCTTAAAATTCATTATCCGGTGCTATGTTTCTATGTAGTTTAGTGCTCAATATCTCATAAAAGAGGCTAAAAGTACAATTTGTATAATTTGGAAGTTCTTTAAAGTGACTAGCCCACTCCATCTAAAACACAACTAATGGTTTATTAATTTAATGTAATAAAAATAGGGTAAAAATTGTAAAATTCTATAACATAAAAGAAGGTACAAGTTGGAATCATACCGTTATTTTATAAGGCTTATACTCAATAGGATTACTTTCATAACTATCTTTTAAAAATTCTCCAAACAAGTTGAGAAAATGGGCCCAATTAAAGAACTAGACTCACCTTTTAAAGGAGACCATTTGTCCCCGTCAGAAATAGGAATACCCACTGCTATTCGAAGAAACAATATGACAAATTGAATTTGGATCAACACGAGTGATAATTATTTGAGCACATTTGATCCGATCTGGTGACCCCTCAAACAAACGCAAATCCTTCTCTTTTTTTGTTTTTCTTCAATCAATTTTCAACGATAAAAAAATGATGTTTTTTCTCTCAATCTTATCGATTTTAATATTGGATGATTAGGTAAATTTTAATTCTTAGTAATATTTTTTTCCCATTGAAATTTGACCATGACGACAAAAACAAAGAGAAATGAAAAGACTGAGTTTTTGAAGATTTTTTTAAAAAGGGATGTGCTTTGAAATTATGAGAAAAGAAGTTACAAAAAGAGGGGTGGGATTTCTTTGGTGGTGTGATCAAGAAAAACAGTTATTCTTGTGTCTTTTTTGATTCGTATCATTTGAATTTTATAGGAATTTGGAGATTTTGAGAGGATGTATTTTTATTTTCTTGAGAGTGATTATAGAGGCTTTTTACAGGTCGGAGGTTTTAAAATGGGAATGAATATATATATATGTTATATATATATATAATATATATATATATATATATATTATATATATATATATATATATATATATATATATATATATATATATTATGAAATTCTATAATAACAACAACAAAGTACTCAATCTAATCTTACAAGGTAGTTTATACGGCTAACCTTATGAAAGTAGAGAGATTATTTAGTAATTTATGACATTGCCAAGTATACTCAATATTAGTTAGCCCATGCTGAAAATTGGATATTTTAAAACTTGAAACTATCATCTAAGAGTTAAATATTATCCATTATCGATCTATAAGAGTTATTATCCCTACTGAATTTAGTTTGCTGCCTTGCGGATTGATTAGGATTTAATAAAAATAGGTTCAACTATAAAAGATATTACTTGGAAGAGGTTAAAAACGGTTAATGTTAGTGCATGTTTAAGAATTCATAAAAATAAGCTAAAATCGTAAATTATATCACTTTGAAGAATTTAAAAATGGTTAGCCCATTCTATTTCACATTAAATTGTATCACTTGAGAAAAGCTTAAACTTGGTTATCTTGTGCTATTTTTCTATGTAGAGTACTGCTTAATATCTCATAAAAGAGGCTAAAATGATATTTTGTATAATTTGAAAGAGCATTAAAGTGGCTAGCACACTCTATTTGAAAGTGGCTAGCCCACTCTATTTGAAAGTGGCTAGCCCAGTTCCTCTCACTTCACAATTGATAGTTCAATGATATAATGTCATCAAAATGGGTAAAACTGTAAAATTATATAACATAATAGAAGATACAAGTTGGAATCATACCATTATTTTAAAATGGTTATACTCAATAGAATTACTTTCTTCCGCAACTATCTTTTTAAATTTCCTAGATGAGTTAAGAAAATGGGCGCAATTAAGAACTACGCTCACCTTTTAAAGAAGACAATTTTTCCACATCAGAAGTACATACACCCACTGGGGTCTGAAGAAACAATATAGCAACTTGAATTTTGAATCAACACGAGTGATAATGTTTTGAGCACATTTGATCAAAACTGGTGACCCCACAAACAAATCCAAATCCTTTTCTCGTTTTGGTTGTTCTTCACCTTCAATTTTCATCGATGAAAAATTCATATTTTTTTTCTCAATCTCATTGGATTTTAATGTTGGATGATTAGGTGAACTAAATTTCTTTTCAATATTTCTTCCCATTGAAATTCACCAAAACAAAAACAAAAGAGAGAAATGAAACGACTGATTTTTGGAAGTTTTTTTTTTAAAAGAATGTGCTTTGAAATGATGAGGAAAAAAACAGTTGAAAAAAGAAGGGGGGGGGGGAGGGTTTCTTTGGAGGTGAAATCAAGAAAAACACTTAATCTTGTGTCTTTTTTTATGTGTAACGACTAAAATTTTGAAGGAATTTTGAGATTTTGAAAAGATGAGTTTTTTTGGCTTGAGTGTGATTAAAAACACTTTTTGATATGTAGGAGGGTTTTAAAATGAGACACGCATGCAAAGCACGTGCTAAAGAACTAGTATATATATATATATATATATATATATATATATATATGTATGTATGTGTGAATTTTCTACCACAACAACAACAAAATACTCAATCTAATCTTACAAGATAGTCTATACAACTAACCTTATGAAAGTAGAGAGGTTATTTAGTAATTTATGACATTGCAAACTATACTTAATATTAGTTAGTCCCGTGTTGAGAAGTAGATATTTTTAAACTTGAAACTTTCATCATTAGAGTGCATTTTATCCTTTAACGATCTAAAACAGTGATTAACCCTACTGTATCAATTTTCCAACCTAGTTGATTAATTTGAATTTCATATAAATAGGTTCAATTGTAAAAAGTATTACTTGAAAGAGGTGAAAACGGTTATCCCAATCTACATTAGTACATGTTTAAGAATTCATAAAAATAAGCTAAAATCGTTAATTATGTCACTTAAAAGAATTTAAAAGTTGTTAGCCCATTCTTTTTCACAGTAAATTGTATCACTTGAAAAGAGCTTAAAAGTGGTTATAATCTGCTATTTTTCTATGTAGTTTAGTCCTAAATATCTCATAAAAGAGGCTAAAAGTATAATTTGTAAAATTTTGAAGAGCTTTAAAGTGGCTAGCCCACTCCATTTCACTAAACAACTCATGGTGCAATAATTTTATGTCAAAAAAATAGGCTAAATCTATAAAATTCTACATCATAAAAGAAGATACAAGTTGGATTCATACTGTTATCTTAAACGGCTTATACTCAATAGTATTACTTTCTTCTGCACCTATGTTTTAAAAATTCTCCAAATGAGTCTAGCAAATGGACCCAATTAAAAAACTAGGGTAACCTTTTAAAGGAGACCATTTGTCTCCATCAGAAATACAAATGCCCACTATTATCAGAAGAAACAATATAGCAAATCGACTATGAATCAATACTGCTGATATTTGTTTGAGCACATTGATCCGATCAGGTGACCTCTCAAACAAATCCAAATCCTTTTCTAATTTTTGTTGTTCTTCAACTTCTGTTTTTATCGATGAAAAATTGATATTTTTTCTCTCAATCTCATGTAGGTATGTGGGAATTTTCTACAATAAAAAAAACAAAATACTCATAATATATACGACAAGATAGTCTGTACAGCTAACCTTATAAAGTAGAGAGGTTATTTAGTAATGTATGACATTGCAAAGTATAATTAATATTATTTAGCCTCATGCTAAAAAATGGATATTTTTAAATTGTAAACTTTCACCGTAAGAGTTATATTTTATACATGAACGAGCTAAAAGAGTGATGAGCCCTACCTTATTTATTTTACTACCTAGTTGATTGATTAGGATTTCATAAAAATAGGTTCAATAGCAAAAGGTATTACTTGAAAGAGGTTAAATACAGTTATCCCAAACTATATTTGTGCCTGATTAAGATTTCACAAAAATAAGCTAATATTGTAAATTATATTACTTAAAACAATTTGAAAGTTTTTACCTCATTCTATTTACAGTAAGTTGTATCACTTAAAAAAGCATAAAAGTGGTTATCTTGTTCTATTTTTCTACGTATTTTACTCCTCAATATCTCATAAAAGAGACAAAAAGTATAATTTGTATAAATTGGAAGATCTTTAAAGTGGCTAGCCCACTCCATTTCACTAATCAACTCATGGTGTGATAATTTTATTTAAAAGAAAGGGTAAAACTGTCAAATTCTTGACCATAAAAGAAGATACAAGTTGGATTCATACTGTTATTATAAAAGGTTTATACTCAATAGGATTACTTTCTTCCGCAACTATCATTTCAAAATTCTCCAAATGAGTTGAGAAAATTGGCCCAATTAAAGAACTAGGGTCACCTTTTAAAGGGAACTATTTGTCCCCGTCAGAAATACAAATACCCTCTACTATCAGAAGAAACAAGATATCAAATTCAATTTGAATCAACACTACTGATAATTGTTTGAGCACATTTGATCCGATCAGGTGACCTCTCAAACAAATCCAAATCCTTTTCTAATTTTGGTTGTTCTTCAACTTCAATTTTTATCTATGAAAAATTGATATTTTTTCTCTCAATCTCATCGGACTTTAATATTAAATGATTAGGAAACTCAATTTCTCTGCAATATATTATCCCATTAAAATTTCACTAGGACAACTAAGATATCTATGTGGGTAATATATATATATATATATATATATATATACATATACATATATATATATATATATAATATATACATATATATAATATATACATATAATATATATATATATATATATATATATATATATATATATATACATATATATATATATATGCATATATATATATATATGCATATATATATAATATGTATATACATATATATATATATGCATATATATATAATGTGGTGTGTGTGTGTGTGGTGTGTATGTATGTATGTATGTATGTACGTGCGAATTTATACATCAATAACAAAAATAAAATACTCAATCAAATATTACAAGGCAGTACGTACGACTAACCTTATGAAAGTAGAGAGGTTATTTAGTAATCTATGACATTGCAAAGTATACTTAATATTTGTTAGCCCCTTGCTAAAAAGTGGATATTTTAAAATGTAAACTTTCACCATAAGAGTGACATTTTATCCATTAACGAGCTAAAAGAGTGATTTTCCCTACCTTATTTATTTTACTACCTAGTTCATTGATTATTATTTAATAAAAATAGGTTCAATAATAAAAGGTTACTTTAAAGAGGTTAAAAACAGTTATCCCAAACTATATTAGTGCATGATTAATATTTCATGAAAATAAGCTAAATCGTATATTATATCACTTAAAACAATTTAAATTTTTTTAGCCCATTCTATTTCACAGTAAATTGTATACGTGAAAAAAGCATGAAAGTGGTTATCTTGTTCTATTTTTCTACGTAGTTTACTCCTCAATATCTCATACAAGAGGCTAAAAATTTGTATAATTTCGAAGGGCTTTAAAGTGGCTAGCCCACTCCATCTCACTACACAACTGATGGTGTATTAATTTATTGTCATAAAAATTAGGGTAAAAACTATAAAATTCTATTACATAAAAGAAGATACAGGTTGGAATGATACTGTTATTTTAAAAGTCTTATATTCAATCGGATTACATTCTTCCGCAACTATTTTTAAAACTCTCCAGATGAGTTGAGCAAATGGGCCCAATTAACGAACTAGGATCACTTTTTATAGGAGACCATTCGTCCCAGTATGAAATACGAATACCCACTACTATTAAAAGAAATAATATATCAAACTGAATTTGAATCAACACGTGTGATAATTGTTTGAGCACATTTGATTTGATCAGGTGACCCCACAAACAAATCCAAATCCTTTTCTCTTTTTGGTTGTTCTTCAACTTCAATATTCACTAATGAAAAATTGATATTTTTTCTCTCAATCTCTTCGGATTTTAATCTTGGATGATTAGGTGAACTCAATTTCTTTGTAATATTTCTTCCCATTTAAATTTTACAAGGACAACAAAAACAGAGAGAAATGCAACGACTAAATTTTGGAAGGATTTTTTGAGAAGGGCTATGATTTGAAATGATGAGAAAAAAACAGTTACAAAAAGAGGGGGGAGGGGAATTGAACCGTGAATATGTCAACATAAGTGTAAAGACCCACAAGTACACCCTAGGAGTTAGAACATCCTTGTGTCACGACACAGCAAAAGAGACTTCAAGAAGTCTTATCAAAGACACTCGTATTATTTATTGCATAATAAACACTCTAAAATTAGTAAAAATTTATAACTTTCTTCACACACAAAGAAATCTTTCCCAAATCAATATGCAAGCGGAAGATTTTCATTTAAAACACTAAACCTTTACAACATCTCATTGAACCATCAAAATTTTGGCTTATACAACACTTGGCTCTAAGCCCATACAAAGACATAAAATGAAGACAAAGACATAAAGGAACATGTGGATATTGTCCTCGAATCGATGAGGACTCACCAATACTCCATCTTCAAGTCTTACAAACCTATCCATCCTCCATGGCATATTCATACTTCCAATTCTCTGTACTTTATTCAAAATGGGAAAAGAAGGGGTTAGCACATTAGATGCACTAAGTATGGAAAACATGCAAAAATTATGATGAAAAGGGGACATTTAGTAAATAACATGTATTTTGTGAATTTTGATCAAAACATCATACTATAAGCATAAGAACACCATTTAACAACTTAGAAACACATAAGGAATCATTTAAGCAATTTGTCACATTTTTAAGAACACTTTCTAGGGAACTACTTCATTGTACAGTGAACTCCTTCACTGTTCGAGTGAAGTTCCTTAACGGCACATTACACACTAGTTAACATGTAATTCCCTCACTAAAAGTTATCCTAAGACTCACTTAAGTAAGAAAAAGAGATACTACCCATACACCCTCTCTAGGTACACCTAAATGATCCTTAAGACCACCTATAATGATCTACATACACTTACAACACATCAAGCACATGAACATGAGATCCTCGTACGAAAGGTGATTCTAAGGTTCACTTGAGTGAGTTGTGAAGCGTCCGCGCATACAATCCTAGACATACACTTAAGATATCCTTTGGATTACCTAGGATACGATCTTTCTCACTTTATAAAACAACATACATATAACATGACATTCTCCCCTACTAAGGTTATCAAAAGATTTACTCAAGTAAATCAAGACGATAACGTCTATGATTGACCTCTTCAAGATTACCTAATTAATCCTTAAGATTACCTAAGTTTGGATCACGTCTACGTTTTATCTAAAGTTTTCGGGAAAAAGAATATTTTATAAGTTTTTGACTTTGTTAGAGTCTCCACTTAATTCTTTTTAAAAATCAAGAAAACTTAGTTTTCAAAAGACTTAAATAGAAATATGATTTTGAAAACCTTAAAGGGGTTCGGGATCCTATTTATATTTTAGAAGGTCTTACGGCACCTAAAATATTCACTAACTCGTGATTATCCAACAACTAAACTTGTTTGGCTAAAAATTAACTTAATCTTTGAGTTGAAAATTTAGTATTTGTTTAAAAATGGAACACTAGCCTATCTTTGAAGTTAAAATAATTAACTCGCGAAATTTATTTGAGTCATTTTTAAGTCTATTAATAGGCGATAAATTAGTTTAAATAGTTAAATATAGTGGTGTCTTGCGGGGATGTGGTGTTTCTAACTTTAAAACTACCGACAAATAAAAGAAAATAAATGAAAATAAGAGAGAGAGAGAGAGAGAGAATTGGGTCCAAATCTGGGTTATCTGTCTGCCTGGACCTGTATTTTGACCCATTTTGTTTTGGGTTTTCATGCCATTTGATTTATACCTTTCCTAAACTAACAAAACAATAATAACAATAAACTAAAAAAACTGACAGTGGCTTAGGCCCAAAACAACAAAATACAAATTTTCGGCAAAATAAAATTTAGGCTCTTGTGGCCTAATTGCTTCAATTTCTTCCACTTCAAATTCCTTCACCACATTGCATGTACATCGGTTTCACTGGCTGACTCGATAAAGGGAGTTGAGCATTGATGTCACTCTCTCGAAATGCAAAGAAAGGAACGTGAGAGTTCATGGTGAACTCAGGCAGGTTTACATGTGACATAAACATATAACTTGTAAATAATCATTCTTAAAAGTTTGATATAAGCAAATAAATTAGGAACCAAAAAAGACCACTGCCCAAGAATTACAGTGAGGATGAAACAAGTTTAGAAGATCTCAAGCCACCGAAATCAAACATACTAAATTAGGTAGATGACTATCTCTTAACATTATGAAAAGAAAAATGATATAGTCTTATGAAATGACTAACCCAAAGACAAAATAAGTGAACCAAATCACGGATCTTTTCCAAACATCAAATATAGTAAAGACCGACTAATCCATCAAGAAAAAATCATGGAAATAACACGAATAATGAAAGATAGAAGAAAGCAAGCAAAGGGGGCTAATACTTGGACTACATTGTCACGACCCAAAAGGAGCCGCGAGTGGCACCCACACTTATCCTACTATGTGAGCGAACCAACCAATCTAAACCCCAACATTTAAACCATAATAAATAGAATACAATGCGGAAGACTTAAAACCCATTAATATAACCAATAAATAACATCTAAAATTTAATAATTATTATTCCCAAAATCTGGAAGTCATCACCACAAGAACATCTATCCTAAAATTATTAAATCTAAGAGTATCTAAGAAGCTAAAATAAGTAAACAGATGGTCCATGTCCGAACTTCAAGGACATCAAGACATGAATTAGAGAGAATCCAGTCCGAGATAGGAACAATAGCTCACCCTAAAGTATGATATGCTGAAGACTGGCTAGAGTTGAGGACGAGTTGAAGTCGATGGCACGTTTGCTGCACTCCACAATAACAAAGAAAACAATTTACAAGTAGGGGTCAACAAGGCACAAGTACTGAGTAGGTATCATCGGCCAACTAAAAATAGAAAGCAATATATATCAGATAATAACATAAAATCGACTACCATACTCAACAAGTAACAACAACAAGTACCATAACCACTGGCCACAACACCCAGCACATCTATGAGGACTCAAGCCTCCACATCATACTCATTTGGGAAATAGTTCTTTAAATTGAGTATATTAACATAATTCAAGATTCATTCTCTTTATTATCCTTGTGTCGGAACGTGACACTTTGATCCCCTCAATATTCATTCTCCTTATTATCCTGTTGTCGGAACGTGACACTCCGATCCTCTACTATCCTGGTGTCGGAACGTGACACTCCGATCCTCTACTATCCTGGTGTCGGAACGTGACACTCTGATCCTCTACTATCCTGGTGTCGGAACGTGACACTCCGTTCCTCTACTATCCTGGTGTCGGAACGTGACACTCCGATCCCCTAATTCTACGTGTCGGTTCGTGACACCTGATCCCCTAATCTCATTCTTTTAGTTCATCAAGCCTTCTTTCATACCAAGGCATCATCATTAACAAAGTGGATTTAAGGTTTAAGATTCACAGCCTTATCTTTCCAATCCATTACAATTACATAATCACATCATGCAAGCACACAATTAAGCATATAGGATACTTTACAATACTACCCAATACATATCATTCGCTATTAAGAGTTTACTATGAAATAGCCAAAACCATAACCTACCTCCACCGAAGAATTCGTGATCACGCAAGCTACTTCTCAAAGTCTGTGCTTTCCTCCTCGTTCTCTCTTCTCTCGCTCGTTTGTTCTCCCCTTCTCTCTTTGTTCTTTCTATTTTTCTTATTCAAACCCTTTTTATTTTACCCTAATTGTCATATAATTAAGTATAAAAGATGATAAAAATAACCCACTATTTATTTCAAGGTTATCTCCTTTAACCCCCAAGTAATTGAATTATTAACATTAACCCACAAACTTTATAATTATAAGCATGAATAGTCCAAAACGCCCCTTAAGACTTTTAACAGAAATTCGACTCAGCCAGGGTTACGCAGCTTGTTACGGTCCGTCATGACTGTGATGGTCCGTCCTGCAGGTCCGTCATAAGGTTCAGAGAGTTAATTCTGTGGAAAGATTTGTGACGGTCCGTCGTGCCAACGACGGTCTGTCCTGCCATTCCTTCGTGAAGTTCAGAGAATCGATCCAAGTACCCAAATTTTCAGAATCTAAGTGTTTTGGAACGAGACCACCTCGACGGTCCGTTGTGCCCATGACGGTCTGTCGTGGGATCCGTCGACCCAGATAGTTATTAACAGAAATAAACTCTACTGCTAAAAACGACTAAACAGGTCGTTACAATAGATACCAATTTACATATCGTTCGTCCTCGAACGATCACAAGAAGAAAAACAAGGCAAAAAGGAGAACCTGAATCTGTAAACAGGTGTGGGTATCTTTCTTGCATATCAGCCTCCTTCTCCTAAGTGGACTCTTCAACTGGTCGATTCTTCCATTGAACCTTGATGGATGCAATCTCCCTTGATCTCAACTTGCGGACTTCTCTATCTAAAATAGCAACAGGCTCCTCCTCATAAGAAAAATTTTCATCAAGAAGAACTTAATCCCAACGAATAATGTAGTTTCCATCCCCATGGTATCTTTTCAGCATAAACACATGAAATACCGGGTGCACTCGTGAGAGTCCTAGAGGCAAGGCTAATTCATAAGCCACCTCCCCTACCCGCTTAAGTACTTCAAATGGTCCAATATACCTTGGGCTTAGTTTACCTCTTTTACCAAACCGCATCATCCCTTTCATGGGTGAAACCTTCAGCAAGACTTGTTCACCCTCCATGAACTTCAAGTCTCTAACCTTTCGATCTGCATATTCCTTTTGCCTACTTTGCGCCGTTAAAGCTTTTCTTGAATGAATTTCACTTTCTCTAATGATTCCCTCAGAAGATCAGTACCCCAGGGCCTCACCTCGAATGCATCAAACCAACCAATGGGAGACCTATATCTCCTCCCATACAATGCTTCGAATGGGGCCATATCAATACTTGAGTGATTGCTATTATTGTATGAGAACTCTGCTAAGGGTAAGAAGTTATCCCAATGACTACCAAATTCTATCACACATGCACGAAGCATATACTCCAATACCTGTATCGTTCGCTCAGACTGTCCATCTGTCTGAGGGTGGAATGCAGTACTAAGGTCCAACTTAGTACCTAATTCAGCATGCAATGTTCTCCAAAACTTAGAAGTAAATTGCGTACCTCTATCTGATGTGATGGAAAGTGGAACTCCATGCAAACGAACGATTTCTGAGATATAGAGTTTGTCTAACTTCTCTGCATTGTAAGTCACCTTGACCGGAATGAAGTGAGCAGACTTAGTTAATCTGTCCACAATTACCCAAATAGAATCAAACTTACCCAATGTCTTTGGAAGACCAACCACGAAGTCCATTGCAATTCTCTCCCACTTCCATTTAGGAATGGGCATTCTCTGAAGTGTTCCTCCAGGCCTCTAGTGTTCATACTTTACCTGCTGACAATTCGGGCATTGTGCGACAAAATCAACAATGTCGCGATTCATCCTACTCCACCAAAAATGTTGCTTTAGGTCACGATACATCTTGGTTGCACCAGGATGTATATAATATCCTGAACTATGAGCCTCTGTAAGAATAGTGTGGATCAAATCATCAACACGAGGCACACATACCCTTCCATTATTCCTCAAAACACCTTCCTCGTCGATTTTTGCTTCTTTAGCCTCTCCTCGCAACACCTTATCTCTGATCCGAATCAGTTTCTCATCATCAAACAGCTTTCCCTTAATCTTGTCAAGAAAGGAAGATCTTGCCTCCACACTGGCCAAGAATCCTCCCTTTTCTAGTACTTCCAGCCATATAAAGTCATTAGCCAGAGTCTGAACCTCTCTAGACAATGGGCGTCTAGAAACCTGCAAGTGAGCTAGACTTCCCATGCTCCCTGCCTTTCTACTTAAGGCACAAAATTGTGATATCCTAGTCCTTCAGTAGTTCTATCCATCTCCTCTGTCTCAAATTCAAATCCTTCTGAGTAAAGACATACTGTAAACTACTATAATCTATATAGACTTCACACTTAACCCCATATAGATAATGTCTCCATTGCTTTAATACAAACACTACCGCAGCCAACTCCAAATCGTGGGTCGGATAATTACGTTCATGCACCTTTAATTGCCTTGAAGCATAAACAATTACATTCTTCTCTTGCATTAGCACTGCACCCAAACCAGAATAGGATGCATCACAATAAATAATGAATTCTTGCCTTCCACTAGCAAGGTAAGAATTGGTGCAGTAGTCAACAAGGTCTTGAGATTCTGGAAGCTTTCTTCACATTCATCCGACCATACAAATGGAACATTCTGCTTAGTCAAGTTTGTCAATGAGGAAGCAACCGAAGAAAATCCCTTGACAAATCGACGGTAGTAGCTAGCTAAACCAACAAAGCTCCTTACTTCTGTAACAATAGTAGGTCTTACCCAACTCTTCACTGCTTCAATCTTAGAAGGATCCACCATCACTCCATCCCTAGAAACTACGTGCCCCAAGAAGGACACTGAATCTAGCCAAAACTCACACTTGGAGAATTTGGCATAAAGCTTTTTCTCCCTCAATACTTCCAACACAATTCTCAAGTGCTCCTCATGTTCCATCTTACTCTTTGAGTATATCAGTATATCATCAATAAATACGATAACAAAGAGATCCAGGTATGGCTTAAGAATCTCGTTCATCAAGCTCATGAAAGCAGCAGGGGCATTCGTAAGACCAAAAGACATTACTACGAATTCGTAATGCCCATACCTAGTTCGAAAAGCAGTCTTTGGCACATCTGTTGCCCGCATTTTCAATTGATGATAACCGGATCTTAAGTCAATCTTAGAGAAGACACAAGCACCTTGTAACTGATCGAACAAGTCATCAATGCGAGGAATGGGGTACTTGTTCTTAATAGTTACCTTATTCAACTGCCGGTAGTCTATGCACATCCGGAAACTCCCATCCTTCTTCTTCACAAATAACACCGGAGCACCCCAAGGGGAAGCGCTTGGTTTAATGAAGCCTTTACCTAACAACTCTTGAAGTTGGGCCTTTAACTCCCTTAACTCTGCTGGAGCCATTCTATAAGGGGGTATGAAAATGGGGCGAGTACCCGGCTCCAGATCAATGCAAAAGTCGATATCCCTATCCGGTGGCATACCAGGAAGGTCTGCAGGAAACACATCCAGAAACTCACGGACTATCGAAACCGACTCAATTGTGGGTACTTGGGTAGTATCATCCCTGAGGTGTGCCAAGAAAGCTAAACACCCTTTACTAACCATTCTCTTAGCACGAAGAAAGGAGATGATACGAACTGGAGTGGAAGTGTAGTCACCCTCCCGCACTAACGGATCTGTCCCAGGCTTGACCAACGTTACAGTTTTAGCATTACAATCTAAGATTGCAAAATTGGAGAAAGCCAAGTCATACCCAGAATTACATCAAAATCAACCATTTCTAAGATAACCAAGTCTACATGAGTATTGCTCCCCACAAAAGTTACAAGACACGACCTATACACCTTTTCAACTATCACAGACTCACCCACCGGAGTAGAAACACGAATAGGCATGTCAAGCAATTCACAATGTAAATTAAGACCAGTAGCAAATGAGAAAGATACATATGAAAATGTGGAGCCAGGATCAAATAATACAGAAGCAATGCAATCACAAACCAAAAGATTACTTGTGATAACAGCATCAGATGTCTCTGCTTCAAACCTGCCAGGGAAAGCATAACAATGGGCCCTATCACCTGTCTGCCCGTTTCCCCTACCATGTTGTACTGTAGTAGCTCCAGTTTGCCCGTCACCCCGGCCGTTTTGGTTACCACCATTACCTCGGCCACCACGTCCTCCAGAATGATGGCCTCTTCCATGACCACCTCTACCTCTGACTATTGGGGGTCTATAACTCTGTTTTGGACAATACCTCTTAATGTGTCCTGTCTCCCCACATCCATAACACTCTTTGGATTCAAGCATAGGTCTCTGTGAGAATGACGAAGTTTGGGGGTAACCTCCAAACTCAGAGGAATGTTGGCTGGTCTGCGATGGACCCCCAGCTACAGCCTGCAGTGAAGACTGAATAGGTCGGGCTAGGTAACCTCCTGAACCCTGCCCTCTGGAGTAAGAACCATTAAACTCACCTCCCTTACGAAACTTCTTAGATGTCGATGCCATGGTGAAGTCGTCTGGCTTCACCCCCTCCACTTATATCACAAAATCTACCACCTCCTGAAAGGATTTTGCTGCAGCAGCTACTTGTAAGGCTGAAATCTGCAAATCTGACCTTAGCCCTTTCACGAAACGGCGAATCCGCTCTTGTGGACTGAAGCAAAGTTGGGTGGAATACCTGGATAGCTCACGAAACTTAGCCTCATAAGCAGTAACCGACACCCTGCCTTGCTCTAGGCTTAGGAACTCATCTCTCCTCCTATCCCTCAAAGTCCGGGGTATATACTTCTCCATAAATAAGCTAGAGAATGACGCCCAAGTCATAGGTGGTGCCTGTGTTGGTTGACACTCAACATATGACCGCCACCACATTTTGGCGTTCCGTTGAAACTGATAGGTCACAAACTCAACACCAAATCGTTCTACTATGCCCATCTTATGTAGCAACTCATGACAATCAACCAGAAAATCATAGGCATCCTCAGATTCAGCACCCTTGAAGATTGGAGGTTTCAACTTTAGAAATTTAGTGAAAAGCTCATGTTGATCACTCGTCATTATAGGTCCTGTAGTCAATCGAGGGAACTTGCCTATTTCCAATGAGGCATCCATGCGGGGAGCCACAACAGCTGTATGTTGTACTCCTGGAACCTGAGGTGCTGGTGCAGAAAACACTGGAGGTGTCTGTCCTTTATCCGATAACCCGCTAAGATAAGCAAGAACCTGATTAATCATCTCTGGGGTAGGCTGGGGTGGTAAATCCTCATTTTGAATCTGCTCATTCTCCCCTTCCTCACCCTCTCTTACTACCTCATCTGTCGGTGGAGGAGTCACCGCCCTATTACTGGCTGGACCAGGTGTTCGTCCTCTACCTCCAGAGGGTGTTCCCACCGCTCCTCTTCGATCTACAGCCCCAGTGGCTGGCTCAGACGCATCCTATCTTGCCGGTGTTGGTGTTGGCAGAGTTGTTGCTCTAGTTCTAACCATCTGCGAAATGGAGTGAAGATGGTCAGATACCAATTTGTATCACCTAGATACCAATTGGATCCAAGTAATAGCACGAAAGAAAGAAAGAATGGAATTTTCCTAAAGTCCTATAGCCTCTCAAAGAAAAGTAAAGGCGTCCCCCTACCGTTCCTTAAGACTCTACTAGACTCGTTCTTGTGTGATGAGACCAACGAACCTAATGCTCTGATACCAAGTTTGTCATGACCCAAAACGAGCCGCGAGTGGCACCCACACTTATCCTTCTATGTGAGCGAACCAACCAATCTAAACCCCAACATTTCAACCATAATAAACATAATACAATGCGGAAGACTTAAAACCCATTAATATAACCAATAAATAACTTCTAAAATATAATAATTATTATTCCCAAAATCTGGAAGTCATCACCACAAGAACATCTATCCTCAAATTACTAAATCTAAGAGTATCTAAGAAGCTAAAATAAGTAAACAGATGGTCCATGTCCGAACTTCAAGGACATCAAGACATGAATGAGAGAGAATCCAGTCCGAGCTAGGAACAATAGCTCACCCTGAAGTCTGATATGCTGAAGACTGGCTAGAGTTGAGGACGAGTCGAAGTCGATGGCACGTTTGCTGCACTCCACAATAACAAAGAAAACAATTTACAAGTAGGGGTCAGTACAATGCACAAGTACTGAGTAGGTATCATCGGCCAACTCAAAATAGAAAGCAATATATATCAGATAATAACATAAAATCGACTACCATAATCAACAAGTAACAACAACAAGTACCATAACCACTGGCCACAACACCCAGCACATTAATAAGGACTCAAGCATCTACATCATACTCATTTGGGAAATAGTTCTTTAAATTGAGTATATTAACATAATTCAAGATTCATTCTCTTTATTATCCTTGTGTCGGAACGTGACACTCTGATCCCCTCAACATTCATTCTCTTTATTATCCTGGTGTCGGAACGTGACACTCCGATCTTCTACTATCGTGGTGTCGGAACATGACACTCCAATCCTCTACTATCCTGGTGTCGGAACGTGACAGTCCGATCCTCTACTATCCTGGTGTCGAAACGTGACACTCCGATCCTCTACTATCCTGGTGTCGGAACGTGACACTCCGATCCCCTAATTCTACGTGTCGGTTCGTGACACCCGATCCCCTAATCTCATTCTTTTAGTTCATCAAACCTTCTTTCATACCAAGGCATCATCATTAACAAAGTGGATTTAAGGTTTAAGATTCACCGCCTTATCTTTTCAATCCATTACAATTACATAATCACATCATGCAAGCACACAATTAAGCATATAGAAAACTTTACAATACTACCCAATACATATCTTTCGCTATTAAGAGTTTTCTATGAAATAGCAAAAACCATAACCTACCTCTACCGAAGAATTCGTTATCACGCAAGCTACTCCTCAAAGTCTGTGCTTTCCTCCTCGTTCTCTCTTCTCTCGCTCGTTCGTTCTCCCCTTCTCTCTGTTCTTTCTTTTTTTCTTATTCAAACCCTTTTTCTTTTACCCTAATTGTCATATAATTAAGTTTAAAAGATGATAGAAATAACCCACTATTTATTTCGTGGTTATATCCTTTAACCCCCAAGTAATTGAATTATTAACATTAACCCACTAACTTTATTATTATAAGCATGAATAGTCCAAAACGCCCCTTAAGACTTTTAACAGAAATCCGACTCAGCCAGGGTTACGCAGCCTGTGACGGTCCATCATGACTGTGATGGTCCGTCCTACAGGTCCGTCATAAGGTTCATAGAGTTAATTCTGTGGAAATATTTGTGACGGCCCGTCGTGCCAACGACGGTCAGTCCTGCCATTCCGTCGTGAAGTTCAGAGAGTCGATCCCAGTACCCAAATTTTCAGAATCTAAGTGTTTTGGAACGAGACCCCCTCGACGGTCCGTCGTGTTCATGACGATCCGTCGTGGGATCCATCGACCCAGACAGTTATTATCAGAAATAAACTCTACTGCTCAAAACGACTAAAAAGGTCGTTACATACATATAGCAAGCAATTTAACTAAAAAAAATAGGAAAATAGAGAAATCTAACCTGATTTAAATAGACCAACCAATTCATAAACAAAAAAACATAAAAGTTCATTAACTTTGCGGAATATTCAGACATGGATAAGAGAGGGGATTAGCATTTTTTTGTAAAAACCGATAGATGAACTCCAAAGAGTTTTTAAACAAAAAACACATATTATACTCTACAAATTCAATGAAGAGGTAAAAATGAATTATATGACATTAAAGTGAAACCTTAAAATTTTACACTAAACATTTTCAGAGAAAACAGTACTAAAACAACAAGATGAAATTAAAGAGTAACTTCCATATTTTTGTGTCTTTGGGTAAGGAAAGAAGGCAAGAGCAAATTACATGCTTAAGAATCTGCGACATACAAATTACTATTTTTACTCTTATCTTTGACTTTTATTAAATATATTTTTTCATGTGTAAAATAAAATAGCATCAAAGGAAGGAGTTTTCAAGGTTAATAATTCAACATGCAATGTGAAGAGATTCGACATAACCAAATCGACACACGAGAATGAAAATCGCAATAAACTTGAAGACAAGAATTAGAGAGACTATAACTAAGCACATACTCATGAAACTTGTAACTCGATAGAGTGGTTGAATCTATAAAAACTACAAAGAATAACACACACACCGAACCATCAATAAGCCAATTGCGACTATCAATAAATAGCCATGTAACAAAGCTCTCCAAGAATCAAACAAATCACACAGAGATGTAAATAAAAAATGAGAAGAAAACTAAAAAAGGAAAAAGTATTACCCTTTCAATGTTGCTGAACTGGACAGTAGCGAGCAGAAAACGATGCCTTCCCAACGAAAACTCAAATCTTTGATAAAACTGAGCGAAATCGATGCAAAAACAGAATAGAAAACATGACACTCCGATGAAACAAAAATTTGTTATCTTGGATTGTCTCACTATATCCTTCTCCATATTGTTCTCTCTACCTTCTCTCAAAGAATTTTTGATAAAGACTTTTTTTTCACTAAAAATCTTTGTTAACAAAAAAAAAGTTGTTGTATCTCCCCCCCACCCCCTAATTTTTTTTATACCCAGAAATTAGGGTACAAAATTTGGAGGGAAAATGGTAGAATCGAGATTCCTCCAGTCAAATCTCAATTCAAAAATCTCTCCCCTAGGATGGGAGACTGGCTGGATATCCCAGATTATCCCAAAATCTAGCTAATATCCCAAAAGATGGAAGGGACGCGGACGAGTGTGATCAATCTCTCATCCTTGCAATCCGATGTGTCGCACATCTTCACGTGTAAGGACGAGCAATGTTCCGGCTTTGCTTCTCTGACGAACTCGTACGGAAACGAAAAAGGGAAAAGGGAAAAATGCCGACGCAATTTGCATCGCATTTGGCTCAAGGTGAGAAATTGTGGGTCTAATCCCCTCCGCGTGTGACAGAGGTGGAGACATACTAGTCTGCACACTCCATTTCCCTAGGTTCTTCACGCATGAGGGAGAGAAATAAAAAATAAAAGAGGGTCGATTTCTAAATGGGTATTGGAATCGGGTCGGATGGTATAAGGGTGTGGACTAGCTATGGGAATTGGGCTGGTAATTTTTAAAATTGATTCAGCTGATTTGGGCTGGTAATTGGGGTGAAATTTGTATCAATAAACGAGCCAAATTGGTTTATCCAAAAGGATTAAACTATATAAGGTTATTTGGTAATTAGACAAGATGAATTAGTACAAATTAATTAAACAAGCTTCTCAATGCAAAAAAATGATCGGCATAACTACAAAACAATTAGTTCAAACAAAATTTCAACTAATATATAACCAAACTAATCATTAGAATATTCAAACAAAGGAAAATAGAATTTTTTTTGAGACGAAATTCAAATAATTATAAAATAAACTAATCGTATACGTAATTATACAAATAAAATATATTATGAAATTAATTTAACATAACTTAAACATTTTAAGCTCTATAAAATCTAATTATTTTAAATCATTTGAAATTAGGAAACTTGCTAATTAATTCATATTGTCGAGGGTGAAAATTAGGTGTCAATAACTGTCTCTCATTTCACTTGGATTGATGCAAGAAATTCGAGGAAAATGAAATTGACCAATGCAATTTTGGCTGACCACATCTTCATCTTCTGCAAAGGGAATTTGGTACGGATTTTAGGAAATATGGCTGAACATAGGAAATGTGTTTCCTAGTTATCTCAAGATATATAAGAATTTAGGCCGCTTCTTGTTCGATATGCTTGATTTAACACACGATTTCGTAAGAGTTCAAAGCCATCTCGATACCAAATTATGAAGGGATTGAAATGCTCGAGAATAGGATTTAAGAGCAAATTATTGAGTACAGTCGAGTTTCCAACGTTGAGTCTTCCTACATATCCTTAAGCCTCAGGAATCAGGTTGTTTCTAGTTTGACTCGATCGGTTGAAAAGGAAATCTATTATGCTAGATAACCTTTGTTTTTGGATAATTGACAAATTAAGTTGAGCATGAAAAACGGGGTTGCAACCTCTTAGCCATGAATGTGGCACTTCACACCCATAATTAAGAACTTACACGGATATAATTCCCAAAGTTCTTGGTGCATTGTCACTTATATTGGAAATTTGCCTCCGGTTGACACCAAAATCCGGATGCGAAACTGAAACTTACAAAATCTAAAGAATAAAACCACATGCCTTCTTATAGGGGTGTGGTATGATTGTGGTGGAAGTCACTTCTCTGCTAGCGTCCTAAGAGTTTGACACTCCTCTTTGGACTGTGTCTCAGTTTGCTGCTAAGAAAAAGTTCCATATTGTGTTGCATACTTTTTGATGTCGTCTTCACCTGTGGTTTGTTTTTGGAGAATTCATCCTTTTGGATGCTCTTGAATAAGGCTGAGATAAAACTCGTCAGCATAAAAATGCAATTCAAATGGGAGATAGTGTCTTTTACCGTGTTGAAACTTAGCTTCTCTCCTTCAACCTGTGACGCCAACCCGGTCGAGTTTGATGTAAATCAAATAAAGATTGTATTATGTTTGCAATATAATCTTCAATATACTCTTCATTTGATATGAACATAAATGAATGTTGATGTGGTGCGGATATTTCTCTTCATGTTGTCTTCGATGCTCTACTTGACGTTTACTTTTGTCAAAATAAAAGTATCCAGTTTATGTCGATGGGTAAATACTTCTCTTGAGATGCACGATTTCCTTCTGTGACAGTGTATGATTTCTTGCGGGGCATGAATATTTTCCTGCAATGCGTGATTTTTTGCGGGACATGAATATTTTCCCGCGATGCATAAATTTATACAAGGCATGAATATCTTCTCGTGATTTATAACTTTCTGTGAGGCATGAATATCGTCTCGCAATGCATAAATATCTGCGAGGAATGAATATCTTCTCGCGATGCATGAATATTAACTCGCGATGCATAAGTATTAACTTGCGATGCATGATCTTCTGCGATGCATGAATATTGACTCGCGATGCATGAATATTGACCCACGATGCATGAATATTGACTCGCGGTGCATGATCTTCCGCGATGCATGAATATTGATTAGCGATGCATGATCTTTTGCGATACATAAATATTGACTCGCGATGCATGCTCTTCTACGATGCATGCATATTGACTCGCAATGCATTATATTCTGTGATGCATCAATATTCACTTGCTATGTATGACCATTCATGATGCATGAATATTTACTCGCGATGTCCTCCATGGTACCAAATGAAGATAGTTCTACATTCGAGCACCATAGTGATCTTCTGGGTGTCTTCTAGATAATCATATCGTCTCAATGGACAATAATGGTAAAAGGACTTTCCAGATAGTGTATCGTCTTGATCAAAAATAATATAAATGACCCTTACCGGTAGTGTGTTGTCTTGATTGTCATTAAAATTAATATCCTCTCCGGATAGTAATAATATCATATCTGATAATATGATGCAGATTACATCCTTTACAGAAATCGTAATCTCTTTCTTGAGATTTTTGCTTGATTCATCTTTGACTCTAGCTGGACGTTCCTTGGGTTTCATGTTGATGAGAATCAAAGTAACTTAGCAATCCCAAGTCTACGATATGTGCAATATAAAATAAGTCTTGCATCTGCAGCAAATTCATAGATTTTGGGGAAGAGCTTTTTACCCCCCCCCCCCTTGACTTCCCATATTCGTAAATTGGAGAAAAATGATGATTTCTGAGCAATACTATAAATCTGCATCCAACAGAAAATTTGTTAGTTTTTAAAACAGACTGATCTGTGTCGATTCTTCAGTTGTCTACTCCTTGTCCTGCTATCACAGGTTGATCTTCCTGATCTCCCAATTCTTGATACGTAAGAAAAAATAATTTATGCCAAAACAAATGAAACATAAAAGGAAAATTTTTAAGAAAATAAAATTTTCAGATGTAGTATTTCGTAAAAGGTCACTGACGATGTCATGTCACGTCAGACTTAGCGAACTTCTTTTATCCTGATGCTTGGAGGTATAACTGATTATTCGCTGAGGTGATCCTAAAAATTTATATCTTGATTACATGTTTCAACATATCTTTAACTTCTGGTGAGTAAATCACAGGAGTTTTTGAGATCCTTTCAAAAAATTTATCCCGGTTTCAAATCTCGAAATAACTTTAGTCTTGGCTTATTGAGGAAAAATCTTCTTCTCGAGAATTTTTGAGACCTCTCAAAAATTCTATCCTTGTTTTCATTGTAAGATGAATAGAAATCTTATGGGAAATATGACCGAACCCTTATGGCGCCTAAGTATCCTGTTGAAGCAGGAATTAGGTAAAACGTAGTTCCCCCTCAAAGGTTAACAAAATAAGAAACTTACAAAGAAAACCGACCAACGCCTACATAGGCCGCCTTCATATCTCATTCTTGAGAATTCAGGTCGAACGTAGTTCAAATACAAAGAAATATTAAAAAGGGATCAATAGGGTGACCGAGGCCAACATAGACTGCCTACGTATCTCATTCTTGGGAATTTAGGTAAGACGCAGTTCATCACAAGGAGGGATAAAATTTTAAATAAAGTAAATACGACAATTATAAGGAAATAACAAATATACAAACTGAAGCTTCACACGTGATATCTCTTGACAGCATTTGAGTTGATCGGTTTTGGCCGTGCGGTGCCATCCATCTTTGACAGGACCAAAGCACCTCCAGATAATACCTTGCGAACAATGTAAGGCCCTTGCCAATTCAGTGCAAATTTCCCTTTGTACTCATCCGGATGAGATAAAATGCGCTTAAGTACCAATTAATCGATCTCAAAAATTCTGGCTCTGACTCTCTTGTGGAAAGCACGAATCATTCTATATTGATACAACTGACCATGACAGACAACGACCATTATCTTTTCATCAATCAAGGTTAACTGGTCAATCCATTTTCTCACCCATTCAGCATTACTTAACTCCATCTTCTTGGATAATTCTCAAGGATGGTATCTCAACTTCAGCAGGTATGATTGCTTTTGTTCCATATACTAGAAAATATGGAGTAGCTCCAATCGATGTTCTGAACGCCATTCTGTAACCCAATAAAGCGTATGGAAACATCTCATGCCAACCTCAATCAATTTGCTCAGAATCTTCTTGGTGTTCTTATTGGCGGCCTTTACAGCTCCATTCATTTTTAGGATGATAAGCAGTTGAGTTTCAGTGAGTAATATTAAATTGCTCACATATATATCTCATCAAGTGATTGTTGAGATTTGTACCATAATCAGTAATGATGGATTCTGGCACTCCAACTCAGCATATCAAATTGTTGCGAACAAAATCAGCTACAACTTTCTTGGTTACTAACTTGTAAGAAGTTGTTTCCACCCACTTGGTAAAATAATCAATGGTAACCAAAAACATCTGTGTCCATTAGAAGCGACAGGCTCTATCGGACCGATGACATCCATACCCCACGCTACAAATGGCCAGGGTGAACTTATGGCAATGAGTTTGTGAGGAGGCACTCTTATCAAATTACCGTTCTCTTGACATTTATGACATCTCTACACAAACTTGCAACAATCATGCTCCATGGTCATCAAGAAATAACCGGCTCGCAGGATCTTACTTGCCAAAGTGATTCCATTCATATGTGTGCAATAAACTCTAGCATGTATCTGTTCAATAAGCTTCACAGCTTCAACAACATCGACACATCTGAGAAGATCCAAATCTGGAGTACTCCTATAAAGGATTTATCTACTTAGAAAGAAATTGAGAGTCATAAGGCGTATTGACTTCTTCTGGTTGGATGTTGCGACTTCAGGATAACTTCAAGTTTCTAAATACTTATTTATATAAAAATATCATGGCAAATCGTCTGGTTCTACTTCAACATGGGAATAATGGAGTGGATGTTCTTTCAGCTCTATGTCCAAGGATTCAATATAATTAGTATCTGGATGCTTATTCGTTGAAGCAATTGTTGCAAGAGCATCATCCAACTCATTATGTATTCTGGGTATATGTCTGAACTCGATCTTATGAAATCTTTTGAATAATTTATGTACATATTGTACATAAGGTATAATATTTGTGTTCTTCACAACCCATTCCTTGAACTTGATGAATCAACAAGTCTGAATCTCCAATAACCAGCAACTCATGGAAATTCATGCCAATGACCATTTTCAAACCAAGAAGAAAGGGCTCATATTCAGCCTTGTTGTTTATGCAATAAAATCGGATCTTAGCGGCCATGGGATAGTGTTGACCAGATTCTGAAACTAAGACCGCTCCAATACCTTTACCTTGGTGATTTGCTGCTCCATCAAATAATAATTGCCAGCCTGGATATATTTCAGAAAATATCTTCACCTATAAACAACACTTCTTCATCGTGGAAATAATTCTTGAGCGGTTCATACTCTTCATCAACAGGATTTTCTGCAAGATGATCAGCCAAGGCCTGTGCCTTTATCGCCTTCTGAGTCACATACACAATATCAAATTCACTCAACAGCATTTGACACTTAGCTAAATTTCCGGTCGGCATCACCTTCTGGAAAATATACTTCAGCGGGTTGAAAATGAGGTATGTAGTATAAGAAGACAAATAATATCTCAATTTCTAGGCAAACCAAGTCAAATCCCAACATATTCTCTCCAACAGGGTGTAGCGAGACTCGTATGGAGTAACCTTCTTGCTTATGTAATAGATAACTGTTTCCTTCTTTCATGTATCATTGTGTTGACCAAGTACGCATCCGAATACATTATCTGAGACGAACAAATTTAGTAACAATGGACTCCCTTCTCACGGAGAAACCAATGTCGGTGGATTGGACAAATAGTTCTTAATAGCATCAAAAGTAGTCTGAAACTCTTCAGTCCACTTTGTCAAAGCGTCCTTCTTCAACAACTTCAATATACGCTCACACACCACATTTAATTTATCTATGAATCAACTGATGTAGTTCAACCTCAGTAAGAAACTCATCACCTCCTTCTTAGTATTCGGAGGAGGTAACTCTAAAAATTGCCTTAATCTTGGAAGTATCGAGAACGATACCCCTTTTACTGACTATGAACAACAAGAACTCGCCGCCTAGCAATCCAATAGCACATTTGGTGGGATTTAACTTCAAGTTATACCGATGCAGACAATCAAAGAACTTCTTCAAATTTGTCAGGTGGTCTGAACTCTCGCGGGACTTGATTATGACATCATCCACATACATCTAAATCTCCTTATGAATTATGTTGTGAAATATGGTTGTCATAGCCCTCATGTAGGTAGCACCGACATTTTTCAGGACAAATGGCATCACTTTGTAATAATATACACCCCAAGGTGTAATAAAAGCTGTCTTTTCAGCATTTTCCTCGTCCAACAAAATGTGATGATAGCCTGCGTAACAATCAACAAAAGATTGCATTTCATGCTTAGCACAATAATCAATAAAAATATGAATATTCCGTAATGGAAAATTATCCATTGGACTAACTTTATTGATATCCTTGTAGTGGACACAAATTCTAATCTTCTCATCTTTCGTGGTGACCGAAACAACATTGGCCAAACCAAGTCGGGTAATGCATTACTTCCACCAATTTAGACTCGATCTTCTAGGTGATATCTTCCTTGATCTTGAAACTCAATTCAGGCTTGAACTTCCAAGCCTTCTTCTTCCCCGGACTGAACTTAGATTAATCGGAAATTTGTGACACACGAAATTGGTACTCAACCCTAGCATGTCGCGGTCTTACCAGACAAACACATTATGGTACTCGATAAGTAAATGAATCAGGCCCTTTCTTTGATCTTCATTCAAGTGAACGCTAATCTTGACCTCTTTGACACACTCTTGGTATCCGAGATTTATGCTTTCAATTTCTTCTAAATTCGGCTTATGCTTATTTTCGAACTGCAGAAACTTTTCAGCAACATATTCCGGTGCCTAAGTTTCTTCTTCGTATTCATCAACTTCGTCATCACCTGCCTTATTCTGTTCATTCAGCTCATGACATGACATGATATTGGAAGGTTTAAAAATTACATTAATGAACATAAACAGAAAAAGTTAGAAAACCAAAGTATAGTAGATGAGTAAATATAAAAGAGGATTTCATTCAAATTGGGAAATAATGCAAATTTAGCTACGGCAAAAAGCAGGGGAATTTTAAAATTCAAGGAATTAAGGAAAATGCAAAATGGTGGTACTCGGGACTCTTCTGGACTACCACCTATTTAAATATGCATAAATGATGCCCTTCTACCAAGGAATTCAGGGAATCAGAATCGACATGGAGGTCCAATTCTACAACATCTCTCTAGGATCCAAGCTAGCTCGACCTCCTCCTCAATAACAACATCGATCTCCTCGAAAAGGCCACAGATTCCTTCCCAAGGTCGTCATGATCGACATACTGCCGGACTGGAAATGATTGATATAGATGAGGGATTGGCGTAGCCAATGCTTGGTCACTGATCTTCTTCATCTTCATATCATCATCTGCGAGGGTGTACCGCAAAACATATCTAGCTCCTTTGACGGGAACTGGAATAGGCTCAATAGTCCCGTGGGAATTCTTTCCCAATCCGAAACCTGTTTCGAACCCATTCTGAAACATCACAGTGGCTATCATCTTGTACACGGCAGCCATAGGAGGTTGTAGGGACAAATATTCAATGGTGGCATTTACCAGCTCCACCATATAGAAATCAGTGCCTGCAAAACTTCATCAATAATGGGTGTCTGTCTACAGGATGACTCCCTCTACCGTGAATAACAAGTTATTCGTCCTGCCAAATGAGTTTCATTATCTAATGAAGAGTAGAAGGCACTACTCCACCCTTATGGATGAAAGGCCTTCCCTGAAGAAGGTTATAGATGGTATCGATGTCTAAGACTTGAAACAGTGCACTGAATTCTACTGGACCTATTTTGATGATCAGATTCACTACTCCCGACGTATCTCTCTGTTCTCCGTTGAAGGCTCTTACATTAACTTGGTTTTGTTCCAGCTTTCCCAAGTCAAACTTAGCTGCCTAAGTCTTGCATGCAAAGTGATAAGTTATGTATTTCTAAATCCTTGGTCCGGCATCTAGAAAATTTCACTCCGCACCTTGGTCCGGCTACGTGTGTTGCTATACTAACCCTTATCTTTACCTCATATTAAGCATCGTATTCGATATTTGACTAAGTTATTACCTCGTACCAATCAATACTAGCCTATTAGATAGTATACACTAAATATATGTTGATAATTCTTTTCCTATTATCTACCTCCTTGGTCCGGCAAGTAGATTTAAGGCGAGTTCTAATGTTGGCCATCCGTTAAAAAACATCTAAGCGAAAGAATTATCAATACATGCAAGACACTATTCTAGAGTTGTTATTTTAGTTAGGTTTTACCTCATTATTCGCCTATGGTTCCCACAACCCTAGTTATGGAGTTTAGTTACACATAGTCATAATCACAATACTCAAATATATGGTATAAGAATTCATGTACTTACTTCAATGAGAAAGAGTAAAATCTGAAAGTTTGCTTGATTAATCAAAAAAATCACCAACAATCAATTACAAGAGTCTCAAAATATTCAAGAGTCTCACCAAAGTCTAAAAAATAATCAAGAATCTAACAATAATCAAGGGCCTAACAAAATAATCCAGATTCTAACCTCAAAAATGAGGTTTCTCGAACTATTTATAGAAAATAAATAAACTAATTAAACAAGGACTCTATTGGCTAGAAAATCTGTCAAAACGCGGCTGGGTCGACGGACCTCGCGACAGGCCGTCGTGGTCACGACGGGCCGTCATGGATTCCGTCGTCCCATACTTTGCAAATTCTTCTGCTGCTCTCATTATTACCCTCGACGGCACGTATGACGGATTGTCACAGGCACAATGGTCCGTCAAGGGTCTCCGTTCCAAAACACTTTAACTCTTGGAAGATGGGTACTAGGACTACTTCTCTTATCTTCATGATGAATCTGCAGGACGGACCGTCATGTATACGACGGTTCTGTCACGATTTTTGTAACCCCACACTTGGTTAGACTTCCCCATCTTCCTTCAGCAGCTGCACTACGCTGCCACCTACAGATTGTCACAAGCTCCGTAGCTGTTCTCTTCTGCATTTCTTCGCTCAAGAACCTCCGCATTCATCTTTGGACAGATTTCCTGCAAATAAGGAGAAACTTATATAAAAATTAGCACAAAAAGGCTTTTGGACACACTAAACTTAAGGAAAAAGTATTAATAATACCGTGAAACCACGGTATATCAACACCATCTACTTAAATTCGTTGTTTGTCCTCAAGCGACGCACTATGACTGAATACAAAATCTTGGTACAATAGTATCAATGTTTTATCCTTCGCAATCATTTGGCTATAAATCCAGATCAATCTCATCATATTTATGCATGCTATCACTATTAAGCTTGAATTATGTGGAATTAGACAATGACACATACTCACCATGCACTAACACCTATCCTCTTCAATTTCTCACTCTGGTGCTAATATTTCCGGTATTGCAACTAGTGTCCTCACTTCAAAACAAAATCCTCATTTTTCACACAATGATTTCAGTTTGAGTATAAGGATGACTTTTCAACAATCACTCTCAGAACAAGTTCACACTCATTCATACATATTGCCATAAGCTTGCCCTTATTTTCACTGCTTTAAGTTCGCTATTACAACTCTTAGGATGACGATAGGACTTTCTTAGATTGTAACACAGGCTCAGGGTCAGGTAGGGTATATTTAGGTATACTTTAGTGACTTGTTGCCTTCCTTGACATATCGACTAAACATACCATTTTCTATCATTTTATTTGCCCAGTTTCTCATATCCTTTCACCTTGCTATTTTCCCTTATTTCTTCATTTGTGTAAGTGACTCTTCTTTTCTTGCTTGTATTTCTTATAATTTATTTTTATTTTTATTTTTATTTTTACTTTTCTTTCCACTAATTCTTGAGTAACTTTACTTTTGTTCTTTCTCTCTCTTTGTTCTTTCAACCCCACTTTCAAAAGCATTCCTCATAATAGCCACCCTCAACTCATGGCAAAGTAAACAATACCCAAAGTTGGGTCAGGGCCATAAAAAGGGTTGTTTATTGCATTAGCCACCCTCAACTTATGCTTTTGTCATAAGCTGAGGTGCACACGTCTAAGGAGGGACCAGGGCCAACACATTCTTCTAAGAAAAGATCAGTTAGGGTGAAAAAGAAATGTCTAATTTAAGCTCAAATCATTTGGATCAAAGAAGGATAAATTTCATTTGGTTTTCTTTTATTTAGGCTAAAGAATGGGCTATATTGAATAATGGCCTATGATCCTTTCCTAATTGTCTATTACAGCTTACTTTTAGCAGGACCAACCACGCAAGTTCTAGCTCAGTACAAATAGTGGACTATCCAAATCTTCCTCACACTCACTTGACATCTTATTACTCTACCAGATTATCAGACACCTAGTTCGAATTTTAGACTTAGGGTCATGCAGTCGTGTACCTCTATGTCATGCTTAGAGCCACACATCTATCAAACACTATATCTAGTCATGAATCATTTTCCATTTTATCAGGATATCATTTTAGCCATCATGCTTCATAATTAAACTATGTACACAAGATATAGACATGCCGGTTCAACAGAAAAAGTAATCAGTCTCTTGGGGAAAAAGAACACAAGCAAAAAAACCCCAAAAGAGGATAGTGAATTGGGCTACTCAAACTTAACCCTAGCACTCAATTTACATTTACCCCTCCCCCAACAAAAAGACATGAAATTGTCCCCAATGAATAAAATAATTGAAATACTGGAGTGGTAGGTGAAGCAAACCTTGGGCGCAAAGGGCCGACGATCAGCAAGCTGGTGGGTCCGGTTCCCCGGAACCCACTACCTCTGTAACCTGGACACCCTCAGTGGTGGCCTCAACATCAACAGCACTATCAGCAGTGCCTCCCGGTATCTCCACAGTTCTTGAGCTAGACGCCCGAGCAACTAACTCTCCTGGTCTCATCTGACGCGCCTCCTCCTCAGCAAGCGAGGCTCTCCTCACAACCTCTATCTCACGGTGCTCCTTCTTCCATACTCGAGCTTCATCCTCCTCTCGACCCCTACGCCTCTTGGCATGATCTCGTGGGGGAGGTGGTGGAATATCTGAAGTGGTAAATAGGACCGCCATCTCTATGTCTTCAGCAGGCTCTGCAAAAAGGGGACTCAAACTCAGGCACCCTAGCCTCTAAGATCATATCAATATCTGCGCGAAGACTATCGACCGTAGCCTGAAGGGTCGAAACATCCACCGGAGGGGCTGGACGGGCTAGCACCCACAACTCAAAAGCGTCCAAGCGCTGATGAACCTCAGCGATCTTCCTCTCTGGGTGCTATACCATTCTCTGCTCCAAACTCTCTTCTGTCTCGGCAATAGACCTCTGCATCCAAGGCTGGATATGATGCAGAAGTGTAGCCATTTGCACCTCTAATTTCTGGACCCTAGCAAGCGGGACCAAATAGGTAAAGGGGCTGAGCGAGAGGAGCTCGGGGTAGTGCTACTACCAGGGATAGACTCAACCGGGGTAGTCTCACTGGAAGCCGCCCACGTAGCTGTGTGGGCCTGTGCTACAGTATCAGCCAGATTGTCACCAAGTGGAGGTACCTCTAGACGGGGCCCTCTGCGTGGATCGAACTCATTAGCCTCATCCCTGATGAGGCCGATATCAACAGTGCCCAGAGGGGTCTTGAGCTCATCATCGTGCCATATAGGCACACCTGCGGATCTACATAGAGAAAATATCATGCACGGGAAAGGGTAAGTAGTTGTGACCTTAAAAGCCCTCTCGTGCATGACCGCTTGTAGAAGCCACGCAAAATCCACCTCAAACCCGGCTATCGTCGCTGTCATCAGTACTGCTCGATCCCATGTGACGATATTATCAGTGATTGTGGGGGAAAGGTTGTGGCGGACAATCAACAACAAAAACTTCACCGTGAAAGTCAGGTTGGCCTTCTTTATGGCCCCCTTTGGCTCGATCACCCAGTTGGCATCCTCTCCATAAATGGACAAGTGCAGGGCCATCCACCTCTTGGTGGTCTCTCTCAACGATGGCTCACGCAGGAATTGGCCATCTTTAACAAACTGCCATCGGTAGTCAAACTAGACTGTGAGAGGGGTTCGATTAGCATCAACTTTCTTGCCGTATAGAAACCGGAGAATGGCAGGTAGGGAGATATCAACCTTAATGCCACGTACTCGGACGTGCTCCAGTGGGGCCTATTTGGCGGGGGCAGCTCGCCTATCAATCTGTGATCGGAGAGTCTCTATGTAGGATGCATAGAACTCTCGGACCAGCTCTTCACTATAACGTCCCAACAAACGCGCAGTCCAGTCCAGTCGATGTTTGGTGAAAAGATTGTGGATCTCTGGCATTATCGGGAGACTTTGTAAGGACCCGCCGCTCTAATGTAGTATACTAGTCATGACTCCTTTGTAATTCAAGAACTTTGCATCGGAATAGACTTGATACTGCCCATCTACACACCACCGGTTGGGCTGGTCGATCACCGGGGTGAGAGCATGATTCGGTGAACCGGGTGCGGATTATGAACAGTCAGCCTCATCAGACGAGGCAGAATCTGTAGCGGGGGCTGGTGCGGGAACCTCAGCAGATCCAGAGGCTTCCTCCGACCATGAAACTCCTAAGGAGCCAGACGCTTCTTCTTCATTAGTAGCTGACCCAGAAGGTGTGCCGGTCAGTGTGCGCTCCTCATCAAGCTAGGAGGCACTCACTACGCCGGACGCCACCTTTTTGGGTGTGGCTCTGGCAGCATGTGCAGCTCGGGATGGGGTGGAAGTGTCTGGGGGCACGTACTCGGGTTCACGCTCATCATCAAAGCCAATGACCAGGCGGGCAGACGGGGCGACAGACTTTGATCGCCCGCGTGCGTAGACTCAATCTTTTTTTGGTGCCATAATAGATATTACTTGTTAAGAATCGATATTAGTACTAGAAGGAGCAAACACGACAAGCAAAACCACACAAAAAAATAGAAAAATTAAAATAAAATGACATTGTTAGAGTAACAGTGAAACACAACGGACCAGGTGGCGGCTCATCGTGAGTACGACGGACCGTCATGGGGTCCGTCGTATTTTACTTAGACTATGTTTATAAGGAGAACTCTGAAGGAGAGTCTCTGATAAGTATGATGGTACGTGCAGGACGGACCGTCACAGGTACGACGGTCCATTGTAGGTGTCCGTCAAAGGACACTTGAAAAAAATATGGAGACCCTTAGTAGAGGGGTCTCGGAACATCATAATGGTAATGCAGGATGGACCGTCGTGGGTATGACGGTATGTTGTAGTTGTCTGTTTGAGGACACTTAGAAAAATAGAAAGAGACCCTTAGGAACAGGGTCTCTTACAACTAGAACGGTTGTGCAGGATGGTCCGTCGTGAGTACGACAGTCCGTCGTATTTGTCCGTTTGAGGACACTTAGAAAAATAAAGAGAGACCCTTAGGAACAGGGTCTCTGATAACTAGAACGGTTGTGCAGGACGGACCGTCGTGGGAACAGCGGTCCGTTATCGGGGTCTCGTTCTGTAACTCAATGACAGAACTGGGGATGCCCCATTCATCCCCTATGACTCAAATCGAATTGGTAGTGTTTTAACCTACATATGTCTAATCCAAATACCTGGTAAACTATCAATGCTAAAGCACCTATTTCTAGGGTTTTAAGACGTAAATTTTGAGGATTTTCAACCTAGGTCAGACAGAATTTTATTAAAGAATGAGCATATCAAGAAAAACTAGGCTAATACTAATTGATAAAAAAATACAATATAAATGAGTAGAAATTAGAGACACATACCTGAGAATTTGAGAGAAACAAGAGAGAAAGTACTTGGTGATCAAGTAGAGACCCACAACAGAAGCTCCGACTAGTAGAAGATGAATTTCAGGAATTTGGAGAATTTGGGGAAAATGATCGGTTTAAGAGGGAGATGATTTTGGAAGTTGAAAAGGGAGGGAAATGGGAGGAAGAGTGAAGGAATGAGGTGCAATGAAGGGTTGGGGGTTTTAAATGTTGAATTTTTTTTTAAAACCAGTCGGCTCCGGTCGGGTACGCTTCATTAATGACGCAACGATTCCCCGACGACGGTCCGTCTCAGTTGTGACGATCCGTCGTTGGTTCCGTCGAGTGTTCCCTAGTTTGAAAATAACAGAAAGACGTACCTGGCACGACGGATTCATGCGACGGTTCGTCGTAGGAGCAATGGTTCGTCGTTGTATCCGTTAGTGACTGCTGCAGAGTAATTTTCTGCAGAATTTCCTGGTGTGTGCCTGCAAATTTAAAACCCATTAGTAGAAAATGCTACCATTACTAGAAAGAAAAAAGTATAAGTATTGGGTTGCCTCCCAACAAGCGTCTGATTTAACGTAGGGAAGCCACAATAGAGAGGAGCTGCAACGAATGCAAGGTAATAACAAAGGAATTTATGGCCAATAGAAGTGGATATTAATTGCAGAAGAAATTTGTAACGACCTGTTTAGGCGTTTTGAGCAGTAGAGTTTATTTATGGTAATAACTATTTGGGTCGACAGATCCCACGACGGACCGTCATGGGCACGACGGACCGTGGAGTCTCGTTCCAAAACACTTAGATTCTGAAAATTTAGGTACTGAGATCGACTCTCTGAACTTCACGACGGAATGGCAGGACGAACCGTCGTTGGCAGGATGGAACATCGTTGGCACGACGGACCGTCACACATCTTTCCATAGAATTAACTCTCTGATCTTCGTGACAGAACTGCAGGACGGACCGTCGTAGGCACGACGGACCGTCACAAACCTTTCCACATAAATTAACTCTCTGAACTTTGTGACGGACCTGCAGGACGGACCGTCACAGTCATGACGGACAGTCATAGGCTGCGTAACCCTGACTGGGTTGGATTTCTGTTAAAAGTATTTAAGGGGCGTTTAGACTATTCATACTTATAATTATAAAGTTAGTGGGTTAATGTTAATAATTCAATTACATGGGGGTTAAAGGAGATAACCTTGAAATAAATGGTGGATTATTTTTGTCATCTTTTATACTTAATTATATGGCAATTAGGGTAAAAGAAAAGGGTTTTGAATAAGAAGAATAAAAAGAGCAAAGAAAAGAAGGGAGAAACGAGCGAGAGAAAGAGAAGAACGCAGAGAAAAGCAAAGGTTTTGGGAAGATAGCTTGTTTGATCGCGAATTCTTTGGTGGAGGTAGGTTATGGTTTATGCTATTTCATAATAAACTCTAAATAGCGATTGATATGTATTGGGTGGTATTGTAAAGTCTTCTATATGCTTAATTGTGTGGTTGCATGATGTGATTATGTAATTGTAATGGATTTAGAATGATGAGGCTGTTGAATTTTAAACCTTAAAATCTCTCTATTAATGATGATGTCTTGACATAAAGGAAGGCTTGATAAACTAAAGTAATGAGATTAAGGGATCGGGTGTCACGAACTGACACGTAGTATTAGGGGATCGGGTGTCACGAACCGACACGTAGAATTAGGGGATCGGGTGTAACGAACCGACACGTAGAATTAGGGGATCGGGTGTCACGAACCGACACGTAGAATTAGGGGATCGGGTGTCACGAACCAACACGTATACTTAGGGATCGGGTGTCACCAACCGACACGTAGAATTAGGGGATCGGGTGTCACGAACCAACACGTAGAATTAGGGGATCGGAGTGTCACGTTCTGACACCAGGATAGTATAGGATCGGAGTGTCACGTTCCGACACCAGGATAATAACGAGAATGTATATTGAGGGGATCGGAGTGTCACGTACCGACACAAGAGGAATAAAGAGAATGAATCTTGAATTATGTTGATATACTCAATTTGAAGAATCTAATTCCTAAATGAGTATGATGTGGAGGCTTGAGTCCTCATAGGTGTGTTGGTGTTGTTGCAAATGATTCTTGACTTGTTGATTGTCACGTAGTGTTGTGTTCGATTTTATGTTATTGTTCAATATATATTGCTTTCTATTATGAGTTGGCCGATGATACGTACTCAGTACTTGTGCCTTGTACTGACCCCTACTTGTAAATTATTTTCTTGTTATTGTGGAGTGCAGCAAACGTGCCATCGACTTCGACTCGTTTTCAACTCTAGCCAGTCTTCATCACACCAGATTTCAGGGTGAGCTATTGCTTCTAGCTTAGACTGGATCTTTTTCTTCATGTCTTGATGCCTTGAGATTCTGGCAGGGACTAGCTGTTTATTTATTTTAGCTTCTTAGATACTCTTAGATTTAGTAATTTGAGGATAGATGTTCTTGTGGTGATGACTTCCAGTTTTTGGGAATAATAAGATTGGATTTTAAAATTTATTTATTGGTTATATTAATGAGTTTTAAGTCTTCCGCATTATATTTTGTTTATTATGATGAAATAATGGTAAATGACTGGGGTTTAGATTAATTGGTTCGCTCACATCGTATAAGTGTGGGTGCCACTCGCGGCTCGTTTTGGATCGTGACAATCTTGGTATCAGAGCATTAGGTTCGTTGGTCTCATCACACAAGAACGAGTCTAGTAGAGTCTTAAGGAACGGTAGGGAGACGCCTTTACTTTTCTTTGAGAGGCTATAGGACTTTAAGAAAATGTCATTCTTTCTTTCTTTCATGCTATTACTTGGATCCAATTGGTATCTAGGTGATACAAATTGGTATCTGACCATCTTCACTCTATTTCGCAGATGGTTAGAACTAGAGCAACGACTGCGCCAACACCAACACCGGCAAGACAAGATGCTTCTGAGCCAGCCACTGGGGCTGTAACTCGAAGAGGAACAGTGGCAAGAGGCCGTGGTAGAGGTCGCGGGAGGACGTCCTCTAGAGGTAGAGATAGTAAGGAAGGGGAAAATGAGCAGGTTCAAAATGAGGAATTACCACCCCAGCCTACCCCAGAGATGATTAATCAGGTTCTTACTTATGTTAGCGGGTTATCTGATCAGGGTCAGACGCCTCCAGTGTTTTCTGCGCCATCACGTCAGGTTCCGGGAGTTCAACATGCAGCTGCTATGGCTCCCCGCATGGATGCCTCATTGGAAATAGGCACGTTTCCTCGATTTACCACAGGGCCTATAATAACTAGTGATCAACATAAACTTTTCACTAAATTCTTGAAGTTGAAACCTCCAGTCTTCAAGAGTGCTGAATCTGAGGATGCCTATGCTTTTCTGGTTAATTGTCATGAGTTACTACATAAGATGGGCATAGTAGAATGATTTGGCGTTGAGTTTGTGACCTATCAGTTCAAGAAAATGCCAAAATGTGGTGGCGGTCGTATGTTGAGTGTCAACCAGCACAGACACCACCTATGACTTGGGCATCATTATCTAGATTATTTATGGAGAAGTACATACCCCGGACTTTAAGGGATAGGAGGAGAGATGAGTTCCTAAGCCTAGAGCAAGGCAGGATGTCGGTTACTGCTTATGAGGCTAAGTTTTGTGAGCTATCCAGGTATGCCACCCAACTTTGCTTCAGTCCACAAGAGCGGATTCGCCGTTTCGTTAAAGGGCTGAGGTCAGATTTACAGATTTCAGCCTTACAGGTAGCTGCTGCAGCAAAATCCTTTCAGGAGGTGGTAGATTTTGTGATAGAAGTGGAGGGGGTGAAGTCATACGACTTCACCATGGCATCGACATCGAAGAATTTTCATAAAGTAGGTGAGTTTAATGGTTCTTACTCCAAAGGGCAGGGTTCAGGAGGTTACCCAGCCCGACCTATTTAGTCTTCACTGTAGACTGTAGCTGGGTATCCATCGCAGACCAGCCAACATTCCTCGGAGTTAAGGGAGTTAAAGGCCCAACTTCAAGAGTTATTAGGTAAAGGCTTCATTAGACCGAGTGCATCCCCTTGGGGTGCTCCGGTGTTATTTGTAAAGAAGAAGGATGGGAGTTTCCGGATGTGCATAGACTACCGGCAGTTGAATAAGGTAACTATTAAGAACAAGTATCCCATTCCTCGCATTGATGACTTGTTCGATCAGTTACAAGGTGCTTGTGTCTTCTCTAAGATTGACTTGAGATCCGGCTATCACCAATTGAAAATACGGGCAAGAGATGTGCCAAAGACTGCTTTTCGAACCAGGTATGGGCATTATGAATTCGTAGTAATGCCTTTTGGTCTTACGAATGCCCCTGCTACGTTCATGAGCCTGATGAACGGGATTTTTAAGCCATATCTGGATCTCTTTGTCATTGTGTTTATTGACGATATACTAGTATACTCAAAGAGCAGGAAAGAACATGAGGAGCACTTGAGAATTGTGTTGGAAGTGTTGAGGGAGAAAAGGCTTTATGCCAAATTTTCCAAGTGCGAATTTTGGCTAGATTCAGTGTCCTTCTTGGGGCACGTGGTTTCTAAGGATGGGGTGATGGTGGATCCTTCTAAGATTGAAGCGGTGAAGAGTTAGGTAAGACCTAACAATGTTACAGAGGTAAGGAGCTTTGTTGGTTTAGCTAGCTACTACCGTCGATTTGTCAAGGGATTTTCTTCGTTGCTTCCCAGTTGACAAACTTGACTAAGCAGAATGTTCCATTTGTATGGTCGGATGAATGTGAAAAGCTTCCAGAATCTCAAGACCTTGTTGACTACTGCACCAATTCTTACCTTGCCAGTGGAAGGCAAGAATTCATTGTTTATTGTGACGCATCCTATTCTGGTTTGGTGCAGTGCTAATGCAAGAGAAGAATGTAATTGCTTATGCTTCGAGGCAATTAAAGGTGCATGAACGTAATTATCCGACCCACGATCTGGAGTTGGCTGCGGTAGTGTTTGGATTAAAGCAATGGAGACATTATCTATATGGGGTTAAGTGTGAAGTCTATACGGATCATCATAGTTTACAGTATGTCTTTACTCAGAAAGATTTAAATTTAAGACAGCGGAGATTGATGGAACTACTGAAGGACTATGATGTCACTATTTTATATCACCCGGGAAGGGAAGAATGTTGTGGTAGATGCCTTAAGTAGAAAGGCAGGGAGCATGGGAAGTCTAGCTCACTTACAGGTTTCTAGACGCCCGTTGGCTAGAGAGGTTCAGACTCTGGCCAATGACTTTATGAGGCTGGAAGTACTAGAGAAGGGAGGATTTTTGTCCTGTGTGGAGGCAAGATCTTCCTTTCTTGACAAGATTAAGGGAAAGCAGTTTACTGATGACAAACTGATTCGGATCCGAGATAATGTGTTGTGAGGAGAGGCTAAAGAAGCAAAAATCGATGAGGAAGGTGTTTTGAGGATTAAGGGAAGGGTATGTGTGCCTCGTGTTGATGATTTGATCCATACTGTTCTTACAGAGGCTCATAGTTCCGGATATTCTATACATCCTGGTGCAACCAAGATGTACTGTGACCTAAAACAATACTTTTGGTGGAGTAGAATGAAGCGTGAAATTGTTGATTTTGTTGCCAAATGCCACAATTGTCAGCAAGTAAAGTATGAACACCAGAGGCCTAGAGGAACACTTCAGAGAATGCCCATTCCTGAATGGAAGTGGGAGAGAATTGCAATGGACTTCGTGGTTGGTCTTCCAAAGACATTGGGTAAGTTTGATTCTATTTGGGTAATTGTGGACAGATTAACTAAGTCTTCTCACTTCATTCCAGTCAAGACGACTTACAATGCAGAGAAGTTAGCGAAACTCTATATCTCAGAGATTGTTCGATTGCATGGAGTTCCACTTTCCATCATATCAGATAGAGGTACACAGTTTACTTCTAAGTTATGGAGAACATTGCATGCGGAATTAGGTACTAGGTTGGACCTTAGTACTGCATTTCACCCCCAGACCGATGGTTAGTCTGAGCGAACGATTCAGGTGTTGGAAGATATGCTTCGTGCATGTGTGATAGAATTTGGTGGTCATTGGGATAACTTCTTACCCTTAGCAGAATTCTCATAATAGCTATCACTCAAGTATTGATATGGCCCCATTCGAAGCATTATATGGGAGGAGATGTAGGTCCCCCATTGGTTGGTTTGATGCATTTGAGGTTAGACCTTGGGGTACAGATCTTTTGAGGGATTCATTAGAGAAAGTGAAATCTATTCAAGAAAAGCTTTTAGCGGCGCAAAGTAGGCAAAAGGAATATGCAGATAGAAAGGTTAGAGACTTGGAGTTCATGAAGGGTGAACAAGTCTTGGTGAAGGTTTCACCCATGAAAGAGGTGATGCGGTTTGGTAAAAGAGGTAAGCTAAGCCCAAGGTATATTGGACCACTTGAAGTACTTAAGCGAGTATGGGAGGTGGCTTATAAATTAGCCTTGCCTCCTGGACTCTCAGGAGTGCACACGGTATTTCATGTGTCTATGCTGAAGAAATACCATGGAGATGGGAACTACATTATTCGTTGGGATTCATTTCTTCTTGATGAGAATTTGTCTTATGAGGAAGAGCTTGTTGCCATTCTAGATAGAGAAATCCGCAAGTTTTGATCAAGGGAAATTGCATCCATCAAAGTTCAATGGAAGAATCGACCAGTTGAAGAGTCCACTTGGGAGAAGGAGGCTGATATGCAAGAAATATACCCACACCTGTTTACAGATTCAGGTACTCCTTTTCGCCCTTGTTTTTCTTCTTGTGATCGTTCGAGGACGAACAATGGGTAAATTGGTATCTATTGTAAGGAACTGTTTAGTCGTTTTGAGCAGTAGAGTTTATTTCTTGTAATAACTGTCTGGGTCGACGGATCCCACGACGGACCGTCATGGGCACGACGGACCGTCGAGGGGGTCTCGTTCCAAAACACTTAGATTCTGAAAATTTGGGTACTGAGATCGACTCTCTGAACTTCACGACGGAATGGTAGGACGGACCGTCATTGGCACGACGGACCGTCACACATCTTTCCACAGAATTAACTCTGTGATCTTCGTGACAGAACTGCAGGACAGACCGTCGTAGGCACGACGGACCGTCACAAACCTTTCCACAGAAATTAACTCTCTGAACTTTGTGACAGACCTGTAGGACGGACCGTCACAGTTATGACGAACCGTCATAGGCTGCGTAACCCTGACTGGGTCGGATTTCTGTTAAAAGTTTTTAAGGGGCGTTTTGGACTATTCATGCTTATAATTATAAAGTTAGTGGGTTAATGGTAATAATTCAATTACTTGGGGGTTAAAGGAGATAACCTTGAAATAAATGGTGGATTTTTTTTATCATCTTTATACTTAATTATATGACAATTAGGGTAAAAGAAAAAGGGTTTTGAATAAGAAAAATAAAGAGCAGAGAAAAGAAGGGAGAAACGAGCGAGAGAAAGAGAAGAACGCATAGGAAAGCAAAGGTTTTGGGAAGATAGCTTGTTTGATCGCGAATTCTTCGGTGGAGGTAGGTTATGGTTTATGCTATTTCATAGTAAACTCTAAATAGCGATTGATATGTATTGGGTGGTATTGTAAAGTCTTCTATATGCTTAATTGTGTGGTTGCATGATGTGATTATGTAATTGTGAGGGATTTAGAATGATGAGGCTGTTGAATCTTAAACCTTAAAATCTCTCTATTAATGATGATGTCTTGACATAAAGGAAGGCTTGATGAACTAAAGTAATGAGATTAAGGGATCGGGTGTCACGAACCGACATGTTGTATTAGGGGATCGGTTGTCACGAACCGACACGTAGAATTAGTGACTCGGGTGTCACGAACCGACACGTAGAATTAGGGGATTGGGTGTCACAAACTGACACGTAGAATTAGGGGATCGGATGTCACGAACCGACACGTAGAATTAGGGGATCGGGTGTCACGAACCGACACGTAGAACTAGGTGATCGGAGTGTCACGTTCCGATACCAGGATAGTAGAGGATCGGAGTGTCACGTTCCGACACCAGGATAATAACGAGAATGAATATTGAGGGGATCGGAGTTTCACGTACCGACACAAGAGGAATAAAGAGAATGAATCTTGAATTATGTTAATATACTCAATTTGAAGAACCTAATTCCTAAATGAGTATGGTGTGGAGGCTTGAGTCCTCATAGGTGTGTTGGTGTTGTTGCAAATGATTCTTGACTTGTTGATTGTCACCTGTTAAGTATTGTGGTCGATTTTATGTTATTGTTCAATATATATTGCTTTCTATTCTGAGTTGACCAATGATACCTACTCAGTACGTGTGCCTTGTACTGACCCCTACTTGTAAATTGTTTTCTTGTTATTGTGGAGTGGAGCAAACGTGCCATCGACTTCGACTCGTCCGCAACTCTAGCCAGTCTTCATCACACCAGATTTCAGGGTGAATTATTGCTTCTAGCTTGGACTGGATCTTCTTCTTCACGTCTTGATGCCTTGA
>JAKWIY010003052.1:10672571-10793561 GCA_027704805.1 Solanum corneliomulleri
GTGTTTTAGAGGCATGCCATTCCTCACCCGTTGATGGACATCGTAGTGGTATCCGAAACGCTCATAAGATATTATAATGTTGTTAGTATTGTCCAACTATTAATCAAGATGCTCATGATTTTCCAAACCATGTGATAGATTCCAAAGAGATGTGCGACATTTCAAGAAAGCAAGAGCTCCCTCTACACCCCATTCTTGTGATTGAGTTATTTTGATGTTAGGGGTATTGACTTTATGGGTCCTTTTGTGAGTTCTCATGGAATGAAGTATATTTTAGTAGCGGTTGATTATGTATCTAAATGGTGAAGCTATCGCCCTCGCAAACAATGAAGGGAAGAGTGTCACTGCGTTCTTGAAAATAAATATATATATTCTCTCAATTTGGTACTCCAAGGCAGTTATTAGTGATGGGGGATCACACATTTTGCAACAAATTGTTCAAGGGATTATTGAAGAAATATGGTTTGCCTAATGTTGACACTCCATACCATCCTTACACTAATGGGCAAGTTGAAGTGTCAAATAGAGAGATCAACAGATATTGTCAAAACAGTGAACGCTAGTAGAACGGATTGGTCAAGGAGGCTTTATATGCTCTTTAGCCTACCGAACAACGTATAAGACTCCCAGTAGGTATATCCTCATACCAACTTGTATATGGAAGAGCTTGTAATCTTCTGATTGAATTAGAGTATAAAGCCTTGTGGGCTATGAAGAAGTTGAAAATGGATTGGAACGAAGCTGCCGAACAACGGTTAACTAGGTTGAATGAACGATGAATTTTGCCTGAAAGCTTATTAAAGCTCAGCCCTCTACAAGAAAAGATGAAGAAGTACCATGACCTAAAAATTGAAAAAACGAGAGTTTATAGTTGGGGATTTGGTGCTTTTATACAATTCTAGGTTGCACTTGTTTTCCGGGCAAGCTGAAGTCCAAATAGACTGGCCCTTACTTGATTACCCTAACTATTACCTCATGGAGCAGTTGAGTTTGGAAACCAAGGAGGTATCTGCGGTTTAGGTGAATGGACAACGAATAGAAATCTATTTCGGGCATTCTGCATTGGCGAATGAATTCATCGGGCGTATCCATCTTGTGAAATCTAAGTAATCAAGTCTTTTCAGTCGTGTCGGGATGTTAAATCAGTGCTGCAGGCAAATACGTGGCACATCACCAAAAAATCACTCCTCAATATGCATGACGGCTACATCAATGGACAATCAGCTTGCGCGGACCGTCACATGATACATCATGCGAGGTACGTTTTTCAATTATTTTCCAAAATTAGGGCATCCGCGATGCAACCCATGATGGACCATCGCATACGCGATGGAGCCATCGTCGGGACTCGTTGCAATCATCATTAAGCAGCAACCCTACCTGACCCGGTTGGGAATTTTAAATGTTTCAAACCTTTTTAATGCCCACCACTTCATTTAAAAAAAACGTTTTTTTCCCCTCTTTCTCTCATTTCCTCCCTTCTCCTTCTCCCTTCCTGCCTTTTTCATTCTCTTCTCTATTCTCTTCTCTATAATTGATCCACATCACTTCCCCAAATGCCAAATCCCAATCCTCCTTTCTACTGGTCGGAGTCTGCTGCTATGTTTCTGCTCTGATAGCTGAGTGTCTCACTTGGTTGTTTTTCTCCTCTTCTAAGGTATGTGTCTCTGATCTCTACCCATTTACCACTGCATTTTTGTTTTTCAATTACTACTGCCTATTTCTTTTTGATGGGTCTTTTCTCTTTGATCCATTTTTTCTTGCATAGGTTGAGAGTCCCTCACAAATTGCCTTGTTAAAACTCATGAAATTGGTGTTTTTAGCATTGCTAGTTTGCTAGGTATTTGGGTTAGAAACATGTAGGTTAATATCAAGTATTCCGTTTGAGTCATAAAGGATGATTTTGGCATCCTCAGTTTAGTCACTGAATGACAAAAAGAAACCCCGATGATGGACCGTCGTACCCACGACGGACTGTCATAGGGTCTGTTCAAACACCCAACTATTCATTTTCTCTAAGTGTACACCAACGGACATATGCGATGGACCGTTGTGGGAACGACGATCCATCCTTCACAACCATTATGGTTGTCATAGACCCTAGTCGTAAGGATCTCTAACTTTTTCTAAGTGTCCTCTGACAGACATATACAACGGTTTATCCTACACAATCGTCACGGTTGTCAGAGAACCTTGTCCTAAGGGTCTCTATTTTTTTCTAAGTATCCACTAACAGACATATACGATGGACCTTCATACCCTCGATGGTCCGTCCTGTACAACCCTCATGACGGTCAAAGACCCCTCTCCTAAGGGTCTCCATACTTTTCCTAATTGTCCTCTGACGGACATCTATGATGGACCTTCGTACCCAAGACAGTCCGTCCTTCACAGTCGTCATGGTTTTCAGAGACCCTTGTCCTAAGGGTCTCAATTTTTTTGAAGTATCCACTAACGTACATATATGACGGACCGTCGTACCCTCGATGGTCCCTCCTGCACAACAGTCATGATAATTAGAGACCCCTTTCCTAAGTGTCTCCATACTTTTTCTAAGTGTCCTCTAACTGACATCTATGAAGGACTGTCATACCCACGACGGTTTGTCCTACACAACCGTCATGGTTGTCAAAGACCCTATTCCTAAGGATCTCCAACTTTTTTCTAAGTGTTCTCTGATGGACATCTACGATGGACCATTGTACCCACGACAGTCCATCCTGCACAACCGTCATGGTTGTCAGAGACCCTTGTCCTAAGGGTCTCTATTTTTTTCGAAGTGTCCACTAACGGACATATACGATGGACTGTCCTACCCTCGATGGTCCGTCCTGCACAACCGTCATGACGTCCAGAGATCCCTTTCCTAAGGGTGTCTATACTTTTTCTAAGTGTCCTCTGACGGACATCTATGACGGACCATCTTAACCACGATGGTATGTCCTGTACAAGCGTCATGATTGTTAGAGACCTTGTCCTAAGGGTCTCCATTTTTTCAAGTGTGCACTAACGGACATATACGACGGACCATTGTACTTTTGACAGCCCATCGTACCTTCGACTGTCCATCCTGCACATCCGTCATGACGGTCAGAGACCCCTCTCTAAGGATCTCCATACGTTTTGTAAGTGCCGCACGACGGACATTGACAATGGACCGTCATTATCACGATGGTCCGTCCTGCTTATCCATCATAACTGTCAGAGACGTTCCTTCTGAGAGTGACCAAATAAATATTGTTGAAGTAGGACATGACGGACCCCATGACGGTCCGTCATAATCACGACGGGCCATCACCTGGTCCATCGTGTTTCACTACTATTACAGAGTTGTCATTACAAGTTTGCTCTTATGTGTATTTTGTTTCGTTTTTTGTTGTCTTGTTTGATCCTTCTACTACTAATAATGATTCTTTACAGTTACTATCTCTAATGGCATCGAAACAAGATCGAGTTTATGCATGTGGGCGTTCAATGTCTTTCGCCCTGTCTGCCCGACTGGTTAGAGGCTCCAATGATGAGCATGATCTCGAGTACGTGCCCCCAGGCACTGCCACTCCAGCACGAGATGCACGTACAACCAGAGCTACGCCCTAAAAGGTGGCATCTGGCGTAGTCTTTGCCTCCAGTCTCATATGGAGCGCACACTGACCGACACACCTTTGAGGTCAGTAACACAAGAAGAAGGAAAATCTGGTTCCTTAGGAGTTTCTTAGTCGGAGAAAGCTTCCGCGTCCGCAGACATATCTGTAGCCGCCACGGCTACACAATCTGACTCATCAAATGAGGGTGACAGTCATGATTCCCCTCCAGGCCCACAGATTGGAGTTCCCGCCCTAGTTGCCGACCAGCCCAACCGGTTGTGTGTCGACATGCAATACCAAGTGTATTCAGATGCCAAGTTTCTAAATGATAATGGCATTATGACACGGACCCTAGCACTGGAGAGGCGTGTCCTTACGGGAAGTCTCCACACCAGTCCAGATAACCACACTCTCTTCACCAGACACCGACTAGAGTGGACGGCTCATTCTTTGGGCTGATACAGTAAGGAGTTGGTCCGAGAGTTTTACGCCTCTTATGTGGCTACTCTCTGATCACAGATCGATAGGTGGGCTGCCCCCGCCAAACATGCCCTACTTGAGCATGTCAGAATATGCGGCATACAGGTCGCCATCTCCCTGCCACCCATCCACCGGTATCTGTACGGCGAGGAAGTTGATACCACCTAGACCCCTCTCACCGTCGAGTTTGACTATCGGTGACAAATTATTAAAGATGGCCAATTCTTTCGTGAGCCATCGATGAGAGAGACCACTGAGAGGTGAATGGCCCAGCACTTATCTACTGATGGAGAGGCTGCCGATTGCGTAATGGAGCCGAAGGGAGCCATCATTAAGGCTAACTTGACCTTCATGGCAAAGTTTCATGGTTGATTGTCCGCCACTTCCTTCCCCCACGGCTGTAGATAATATAGTTATAAGGGATCGCACAGTTCTAATGGCAGCGATGATGGTCGGGTTTGAGGTTGAGTTCGCTTGGCTTCTTCAGGCGGTCATGCACGAGACGACTTTCAAGGTCACCACTACTTACCGTTTTCTGTGCATGATATTTTATTGTGAAGGGCCGCAGGTGTGCCCATCTGGCACATTGATCAACTCAAGACTCCGCAGTAAAATGTTGATAGTGGCCTCATCAGGGATGAGGCCAATGAGTTGGATCTATGCAGATGGCCCCATCAAGAGGTGACTCCACTTGGTGAGAATCTGGCTGATACTGTAGTGCACACTCGAACGGCTACGCAGTCTACTTCTGCAACCACTGACGCTACCCCGGTCGAGTCTGTCGTTGGTAGTAGCACTGCCTCAAGATCCTCTCGCTCAGCCCCTTCCCCTTCTCTGGTCCCACTTGCTAGGTTCCAGAAACTAGAGGCTTAGATTGACATACTTCTGCATCACATCCAGCCTTGGATGCAGAGGTCTTTTGCTGAAGAAGAGGATCACTTGGAGCGTAAGATGGCACAACACATAGAGAGGAAGATTGTGGAGGTTCATCAGCTCTTAGACGCTTTTGAGTTGCGAGTGCTAGCCCTCCCTGCCCCTCCGGTGGATGTGTCGACCCTTCAGGTTGCGATTTAGAGTTTACGAGCAGATCTTGATATGATCCTAGAGGCTAGGGTGCCTGAGTCTGAGGCCCCTTCTGCAGAGCCTGCTGAGGACACAATGTTGGCTGCTTTATTTGCCACTTCTGAGATTCCACCAGCTCCCTCTCGAGAGCATGCCAAGAGGCGCGGGGGTCGAGAGGAGGATGAGGCTAAAGCAAGAAAGAAGGAGCACCATGAGATGGAGGTTGAGAGGAGAGCCTCGATTGCTGATGAGGAGGCACGTCAGATTAGGGTTGTAGAGGCAGCTTCTGGGGCATGTAGATCCAGAGATGCGGAGACAACGGGAGGCACGACTGATAGTGCTACTGATGATGAGGAAAGTACTGAGGGTGTCCAGACTACAGAGGTAGTGGGTTCAGGGGAACCGAACCCACCATCTTACTGATCACCGGCGCTTTGCGCCTTAGCTTTGCTTCACGTACCATTCTCATATTTCAGTTTTTTATGCATTGGGTACAATTGCATATATTTTTGTTAGGGGTGGGGTAAATGGAAAGTGAGTTCTAGGGTGAAGTCTGAGTATCCCAATTCACGATCCTCTTTTGGGGTTTTCTTGCCTGTGTTGTTTTTTCCCCAAAAGACTGATTACTTTTATTTTGTAACCTGCATGTTATATCTTGTGTAGATAGTATAACTCTGAAGCATGATGGCTAAAACAAATATGATATCTCGATATGAAAATGATGCATGACTAGGCATAGTAATTGATAACTGTGTGGCTCTAAACATGACATAGAGATACACTACTGCATAACCTTGAATCTAAGACTCGAAGTAGGTTTCTAATAATCTGGGAATGTAATGAATGTCAAGTGAGTGTGAGAAAAATTTGAATGATCCATTATTGAGACTGAGCTAGAACTTGCCTGGTTAGTCTTGCTAAAAGTAAGCCAAAATGAACAATTAGGAAAGGATCATAGGCCTTTGTTGGAAATAGTCAATCTTGAGCCCAAATAACAGAAAACCAAATGAGTTTAATCCGTATTGATCCAAATGATTTGAGCCTCAAAACAGATCTTTCTTTTTAACCCCAACTGATCTTCTCTGGGAACAATGTGTTGGCCCTGGTCCCTCCTTAGACATGTGCACCTCAGTTTATGCCAAAATCTTAAGTAGAGGGTGGCTAATGCAGAAAACAACCTTGTCGTGGCCCTGACCCAACTGTGGTTATTGTGAACGTTGACTCATGGCAAGTCATGAGTTGAGAGGGGCTGTTGTAAGGAATAATCCGTAAAGTGGGTTTGAAAGAATGAAGAGAAAGAAAGAACAAAACATAAGTGACTAAAAAAATAAAAAAGAAAAGTCACATACATATAAGGATAAGAAAGGGAAAATAGCAGGATAAAAGAAATTGAGAAATTGGGAGAAATAAAATGATAAAAAGGTGGTACGTTAAGCTGATATGTGAAGGAGGGCAACAAGTCACTAAAGTATACCAAAATATACCCTACCTGACCCTAAGCCTATGTTAGAAGCTAAGAAAGTCCTATCGTGATCCTAAGAGTTGTATGGAGAACTAAAAACAGTGAAAATAAGGGCAAGCTTATGCAATATGTATGAATGAGTTGTGAATTTGTTCTGAGAGTGAGTGTTGAAAAGTAATCCTTATACTCAAACTGAAATCAGTGTGTAAAAAATGAGGATTTTGTTTTGAAGTGAGGATACTAGTTGCAATACAAGAAATATTAGCACCTTGGTGAGAAATTAAAGAGGATAAGTGTCAGTGTGTGGTGAGTTTGTGTCATGGTTTGGTTCCACATAATTCAAGTCTAATAGTGATAACATGCATAAACACGATGAGTCATAGTGCATCGCTTGAGGACAAACAACCAATTTAAGTTGAGGGTGTTGGTGTACCGTCATTTCATGGTACTTTTAATGCTTTTTCCTTATGTTTCCTGTGCGTCCAAAAGCCTTTTTGTATTGATTTTTATGTAAGTTTTTCCTTATTTGCAGGAAATCTGTCTAAAGATGAAAGCGGAAGTTTTTTAGCGAGAAATGCAGAAGAGACCACCTATGGAGCTTATGACGGTCTGTCGAGTCTATGACGGTCCGTAGGTGGCATCGTAGTGAGGATAGAAGCTTCTGAACGATGACGGAGAAGTCTGACCTAGTGAGGGATTACGGAAGTCCATGACGGACCGTCATAGACACGATGGTCCGTCCTGCTCGTTCGTCATAATGATCAGAGATTAGTCCCAGTACCCTAATTCCAAGAAGTTAAAGTATTATGGAACGGAGACCCTCGACGGACCATCGTGCTTGGAGCGGTCCGTCATATCTGTTCGTTGTGGGTAATGAAGAAAGCAGAAGAAGAATTTGTGAAGTATGGGACGACGGAGGCCATGATGGCCCATCGTGACCTCTACGGTCCGTCACGAGGTCCGTCAACTCAGACGCATTTGTACAAAATTTCAGTAATTAGAATCCTTCTTTTATTAGGTTTTGTTTTTATTATAAAAAGTTTGAAAAACCTCCTTTTTTGGGGTTAGACTTTTGGTTAGACGCTTAGACTTTTCGATAATCTTTAGTTCTCTTGTTCAAGTATTCAAGGATTAATGTAAGTAATTGATACACTTTTTTTGGAATTGATTGTTGGGTCTTTGGTTGATTAATCAAGTGAATTTCTAGATTTTATTCTTTCTCATTAAAGTAAGTGCATGAATTCTAATATTAAATATATGAATAGTGTGATTATGATCATGGGTAAATAAACTCCATAACAAGGGTTGTGGGAACCATGGGTGAATAATGAGGTAAAATCTAAGTAATTCTAGAATGGTGTCTTGCATGTATTGATATTTCTTTCGTTTAGAAGTATTTTTAACGGAGGGCCAATGTTAGAACTCGCCTTAGTGTAATTGCCGGACCAAAGAGGTAGATAATAGGAAAAGAATTATCAACAAAGATTTAGTGTACATTATATAATATGCTAGTGTCGGTTGGTACGAGGTAATAACTTCGTTAAATATCGAATATAATGCTTAATATGAAGTAAAGGTAAGGGTTAGTACAACAACACACGTAGCCGGGCCAAGGTGCGGAGTGAAATTTTCTAGATGCCGGACCAAGGATTTAGATATACATAACTTATCACTTTACATGCAAATACGAGGAAAGAATTGCTATAGTTAGAATTATCAAATTAGGAACATGTGTGGAACACTTAAGCCCTAGTTACTTTTATTAATTGATTAAGCTACGAGATTTGAATATGTTAATTGGTTACTTTAATTTAGTTAATTATTTTCATAAATTTAGAGTTAAAAACCTCTTTTTCTATTTTTTGTTTTCTAAGGAAATAGTTGACTAAATAATAGTAATAATAGAATTAAGTTAATTCTGGATTATTTTCCTTGTGGGATCGACCCCAACCTCATTAGTTGGGTTCTTTACTTGATACGACCGCTTAACTTCTTATTTGAGAAGTAAGTTTGAGCGTATCACTAATCCATGCTTTTATCTATCTCTATAGGTTTTGGTACGTGTGGAGAATTAGGGAAGCAAGAATTGGACTGTAGTATCGTTCAAGAGAATTTGAAGTACATCCTCATTTGACTCGAGGGCACAGATGTCTTTTATGTTTCTTATTGAAGTATTGCAATAGACTAAGTATTTCTATATTCAAATTGTGTATGAGATGTGTCCCAATTATTCTAGTGTCTTTGATTGATGAGATTGAGACTTGGAATTTCCTATGACTTTATATGAAAGAGTTTTTAAAGACTATGATATTTTTTTGTGAAAAGTTTTAATTCCATACTTCTTTTCACTATATATATGCGATGAATGATATAGAAGGGCTTGTAGAAGACCTCCGAGAGGTCAAGTACACCATTTGTAATCCGAGATTGGCTCTAATTTCTAGGGTGTGGTCTTGGGATGTGACAGTGTCAGAGGTGAATGAGAAACAAGACCAAGACCCTATTTCGCTTGTTTTGAAAGCAAGTGTCCACAACCAAAGAATATTGGCTTTCGAACAAGGGGGAGATGGTGTGCTGAAATATCAAGGCAGATTATGTGTTCCTATGGTGGATGGACATCAAGAGACGATCTTGGAGGAGGCTCATAGCTCTAGATATTCCATTCATCTGAGTTCCACAACAATGTACCATGATTTGAAGAGAGATATTGTTGAATTTGTTTCCAAGTGTTCAAATTATCTGCAAGTTGAAGTGGAACACCAAAGGCCTGGAGGTTTAGCTCATAATATAAAACTTGCAGAATGGAATTGGGAGATGGTTAATATGGACTTCATCACAGGCTTGCCAAGATCGCGAAGACAACCTGATTCTATTTGGGTGATTATCCACAAATGATAAGGTCAGCCTTATTCTTGTCAGTAAAAACTATCAATTCCGTCAAGAATTATGCTAAGTTGTAACTTCAAGAAGTGGTAATACTTTATGGAGTTCCAGTCTCCATTATTTCATATAGGAGTGCATAATTTACTACACAATTTACTGCGCAATTCTTGAAATCTTTCCAAAAAGGTTTGGGTTCAAGGGTGGATTTGAGTACCTCTTTTCATCCTCAGACAGATGGACAAACAAAACTTACTATCAAGGCCTTAGAAGAAATGTTGAGAGATTTGGTGATCCAATATAAGGGAAATTTTGATTATCACATACCTCTCATTGAGTTCGCTTACAATAGTAGTTATCATTCGATCATCCAAATGGCTCGATATGAAGATTTATATAGGAGAAGGTGCAGATCTCCTATTGGGTGGTTCGATGTTGTCGAAGTAGGGTTGATAGAACACAATTTACTTCACCAAGATATGGAGAAGGTTAAAGTAATTCAAGAAAGGTTGAACACAGCGCAGAGTCGCCAAAAGTCCTACATAGACGTTAGAAGAAGGACATTAGAGTTTGTGGTAGATGATTGGGTGTATCTTAAGGTTTCAAATATGAAGAGCGTTATGAGGTTTAGTAAAAATGGGAAACTTAGTCCCCGAATTATTGGACTTTATTGGATCTCCAAAAGAGTGGGAAATGAGGCTTATGAGTTGGAGCTACCCCAAGAGTTAGCACCGGTCTATACGATATATCATATTTCTATGTTGAAGAAGTGATTGTGTGATCCTTCATTGATAGTACCAATAGATAATGTTGGTATTAAGGACAACCTATTCTATGAAGAAGTTCCAGTCAAAATTTTTGATTGGCAAGTTCTCAACTTGAGGACAAAGGAAGTTGATTCAATCAAGGTCCTTTAGAGGAACCGGTTCATTGAAGAAACGACTTGGGGATGTATAGGAGGATATGAAGAAGAGATATCCACATCTCTTTGAACCCAAAGAAAATGCATATCAAGGTACTAGATTCACTTCTTAGCACTTTATAAGGTTTCGTATAAACATGTCATTACTTGCCTTTTATTGTTGAGTGTTGAAATGATGTTACTACCCTTAACTTGGTGAACTAATTCTCATTCAATGAAGAATGTTCCCAAGGGGGAGATATTTAAACATCTCGTAACTTCAATTCACAAAGAATAAACTAAGAAAAATAAGAATAATCAAATTTGGAAAGAAGTTGAGAATCTGAGAAATTTCCCATATTTAAAAAGTGAAACGTCCATAACTTCTGGCTCAGGAACATTTTGGGTATGTTCTTTATATGAAATTTACGATCATCGGAAGATCTTTCCAAAGACACAAATTTTTTGAATTTCCGAGTTTGTGTGGGAGATATGACTTTCGAATGTTAGGCTGTTGCACAGGGAAAGTTCCAAATCCCGATTTGTTAAGGGTGTTTTGGGTCTTTACCAAATTTATTATTAATTTCATTTTTGGGTATTAAGTTGGGGTCTACACTTATCCCAATAATTTTTCCCATTTAGAAAATAATCTAGGGCTTTTAAATAAAGTAGAAAAGAGGAGACAAAAGAAGAAGATGCAAAAATGCAAAGATTTTGATTCGTGGATTTTGTCGGCTTTGATCCCTAACAAGGTATTTGAGATCTTTCGGTGTTGTTTATTTCACCAACCCTCTAACATGATTATTCGCCATAATTTACAGTTAATTGGAAGTAAACCTTGAAATTCTTGACGAATAGTTTGAAGTTCTTGTTGGTTGAATCGTTGTTGATCTCTGTTAGTTTTAACCAATGTTTCCGGACTGTTTCCGGGTCTCTAAACTTTGGGTAAGGGGTTATTATGAATCCTGATTGTTTTGGGTGGGATCCATAGGAGTTTGGGAAGGTTTAGAGATGAAAAACGAATAAGAAAGCCGGAAAAAAAAAACTGTCTTTTGGGCATTGGTGCGCCGCGCCTCCAAAGTCACTCAGAACAGAGTCTGTCCATCAGGCTCTGTCACACCGCACCAGCCAGAGCTCCTGATAACAGACATTGTCCATCCGGCTCTAGCACTCCGCGCCTCTCAGAGCGCCCCGACCCTTGGAGACCCTGTTCTTTCCCAATTTTTTGTACTAGTTTCTAAGTGATGTGACCTTAATTCTTAGTTGTTTCCAAAACTCTTGAGCACATTTAAACATCACTAAATCATCCTTGAACATGAGATCATGATCCTTGAATTCATAATCCAATTCAAGGGAATCTATAATCAAAGTCAAAGAAGTTAAGAGTCAAAGTTTGAAAGTTAAGATACAAGTCGAAGTGAGTTCTTAAAGTTTATAAAGAGTCTTAAAAAATTATTTGTACTTTGTTTTAACGCTAAAGGTACAATTTAAGTTATGAAAAAGAGTCGAGTTCATTTCTCGAAAGGTATCAGGGAACTAAGTATTCCCTAATGGTTTACAAATGTTTCACATTGACTAAAAAGGGAACTGAGAGTTCCAAAAGAGTTTTGTACTAAAAGGGAATATTGATTTTGAAAAGGAGATTTTCAAGCTAAAGGGGTTCAGCAAATTATGTCAACCCAAAGAAGAGAAATTTTTATTCAATGTATGAGCTAAAGTAAGTTTAGAGAGTATTATTGAGCACCGATGTGCGGATGAGAGTTCATATAAACTCAAGTCTCCATTTAAACCATGAAGCCATCATGGGAATTGATGGATCATACTTTTTAGATGATCACGTAAGTTTATAGTGGATCCACTATGCAAAGTAAGGTCATATACTGATGGCAAAGTATAAGACAGTACTGGTAGCATGGGCAAAATGTTGTATCACCACTTAGGCTCATAGTAGTGGTTATCGGTTAGAGAATGTCCCACCAAAGTTATATTACTTTTCTATATAAGTAAAGTTGAGTTTATTGTTGTTTTATCTTTAATGAACTATCAATTTACACTATATTACAAGTTTTATATATATGTATTATATATATATATATATATATATATATATATATCATATATATATTGCATATGTTCGCATTGCTTTATGTTGAGTTTTTATCTTATGAGTTGAGCAGAGTCAAGGTAAGTTCATCCTCACTTCACTTCAAGGTTAGATTTGTTTTTCGCATTCCAAATCGCATACTCGTACATTAATGTACTGATGTCAGTTGGCCTTCATCGTTTATGATGCAGATGTAGGTACCCAGGATCAGCACGCATCGCTTGGTTGATCAAGACCAAGATCCAGCGTCAGTTGTGAGCCTCATTGCATTCTGAAGGACATCATTTTCATTGATTTACTAGTTTCTATTTTAGGATGTTGTGGGGTCTGTCCCAACATCCCTCGTTAGTTAGTTTAGAGGCTTCGTAGATAGTAGTATTTCAGTTGAAGTTGTTTACGTTGTTGAGACTTAAGTGTCATTTTGGCCAGAGTTTATGAAGTATTTGTTCTCGAACATGTTTTACTTCTTCAGTAAGTTGAGTTTAGTCTTTTGTTGAGTTAAGTAAGTCAGGCCAGGGGTTTGCTTGGGGACCATCAATGGTCTTCATGTGCTGGTTTCTCCCATTATGTAGGTTCGAAGCGTAAAAAAATGGGCTAACCACTTTTAAATTCTGTTAGGTGATATAATTTACGATTTTAGATTATTTTTATGAAATGTTAATGCACTAATATAGTTTGGGATAATCGTTTTTAACCTCTTTCAAATAATACCTTTATGATTGAACCTATTTTTATGAAATCATAATCAATCAAATAGGTACTAAAATCATATGGTAGGGATAATCACTCTTTTAGCTCGTTCTTTGATAAAATGTCACCCTTAAGGTGAAAGTTTCAAGTTTAAAAATATCCACTTTTAGCATGGGGGTAAATAATACTAAGTACACTTTTCAATGTCATAAATTACTAAATAACCTCTCTACTTTCATAAGGTTAGCCATACAAATTACCTTATAATATTACGTTGAGAATATTGTTGTTGTTATTGTAGAAAAGACATACATACAAACATACATACATACATACATATACATATATCGCACCAAGACAAGTCAACTTAAAACTTAACCTTTACAATAAACTGCGGAATTTTTTTTGTAAACTCAAAAATACCCCAAAATCTGGTTGTCACATGTACAAGCCTCTAAAGTATTATAATTGAATCAAAATAAAATACAAGTCTCATATGACATTATTTGTAGAGTAGAACAAGATCATAAACAAGAGTAAGAATGTTTGTTGAGATGAAAACGACTACCTCACAAATCATCTAAGAAGCCTTAGAAAAAAAGAGAATATATCACAAAAGTACAAGCTAGTAACCTACAAAAAAAATTGTAGAAGAAAGGGGTGAGTACCAAACCACACGGTACTCAATAAGTAAACCCCTAAACACTAGTTAAGGAAACATAATATGCGTTCTCCTTACACCCCATCCGAACCTCCAAAACTACAACATGTATAACACCGACCCAACCTAATAGCTCAAGGTTTACATAGCACAGATCGCAACAACAACACTTCAACAAATTACATATCCGAAACAAAACCACTTTAAAAATTACAAATACTCAACAATAACACTTTATCAAATTACATATCTTCAACAACAACACTTTAACAAATTATATGTCCTCAGATTTCACAAAAAGGCACTCACAAGATCAATATAACACGCAAGATCAAGTTCACCAATGATAAAGAAGTGCAATGCAATGAAATTCAATGTCAGTATAGTGATGCATGTATGATCTACTGATACACACTGATACGCTCAAACTTGCTTCTTAAATTAGAAGTAAAGCGGTCGTGTCAAGTAAATAACCCAACTAATGAGGTTGGGATCGTTCCCACGAGGAAAATAGTCTAGACTTAACTTCAACCTATTATTACTATCGTTTGGTCAAAACTTCCTTGGAAAGTAAAAATATAAAAAGGGGGGTTCTATCTCTAAATAAGTGAAATAAAAAACGAACATGAAAGAGACACTTAACAGCTTTTAATGTTGGGTTTTAATCAATTAATCAAAGTAACTAGCGTTTACGTGTTCCCCACAGGTTCATAACATGATAACTCTAACTATAACAATTCTTTCCTAGTATCTTGCATGCAAAGTGATAAGTTATGTATTTCTAAATCCTTGGTCTGGCATCTAGAAAATCTCACTCCGCACCTTGGTCCGGCTACGTGTGTTGCTATCCTAACCCTATCCTTACCTCATATTAAGCATCGTATTCGATATTTGACTAAGTTATTACCTCGTACCAATCAATACTAGCCTATTAGATAGTATACACTAAATCTATGTTAATAATTCTTTTCCTATTATCTACCTCCTTGGTCCGGCAAGTACATAAGGCGAGTTCTAACGTTGACCATCCGTTAAAAAGACTTCTAAACGAAAGAATTATTAATACATGCAAGACACTATTCTAGAGTTGTTCTTTTAATTAGGGTTTATCTCATTATTGCCTATGAATCCCACAACCCTAGTTATGGATTTTAGTTAATCATAGCCATAAACACAATATTCAAATATATTAAATAAGAATTCATGTACTTACTTCAATGAGAAAGAATAAAGTCCGAAAGTTTGCTTGATTAATCACCAAAAATCACTTGTAAGAATCTCAAAATCTAACACTAATTAACAATCAAAAGTTCCAATAATCCTAGAATCCAAAAGTCAATTAATATGGAGCCTAAAAATACGGAGTCTAACCTCAAAAATGAGGTTTTTCGAACTATTTATAAAAAAATAAAAACCTAATTAAACAAGGACTCTGTTTGCTGGAAATCTGCCAAAACGCGGCTGGGTCGACGGAACACACGACGGACCATCGTGGTCACGACGGACCGTCATGGACTCCGTCGTCCCATACTTAGCAATTTCTTCTGCTGCTCTCTTCATTCCCCTCGACGGCATGTCTGACAGACCGTCATAGGCACAACTGTCTGTCGAGGGTCTTTTTTTCAAAACACTTCAACTCTTGGAATCTGGGTACTGGATCACTTCTCTGAACTTCATGACGAACCTGCAGGACGGACCGTCATAGCCACGACGGACCGTCAGAAGCTACGTAACCCCACACTTAGTCAGACTTTCCCATCTTCCTTCAGCAGCTTCTCTACGCTGCCACCTACAGACCGTCACAAGCACGACGGACCGTCATCAGCTCCGTAGGTGGTCTCTTCCACATTTCTTTGCTCAAAATCTCCGCATTCAACTTTTGATAGATTTCCTGCAAAACGAAGAGAAACTCATATAAAAACTCGCACAAAAAGACTTTCGGACACACTAAACTTAAGGGAAAAAGTATTAATTATACCGTGAAACCACTGTATATAAACACCCTCAACTTAAATTCGTTGTTTGTTCTCAAGCGACGCACTATGACTCACTACACAATCTTTGTGCAATAGTATCCATGTTTTATCCTTTGCAATCATTTGGATATCAATCCCGATTAATCTCATCAAATCTATGCATGCCATCACTATTAGGCTTGAATTTTGTGTGATTAGAACATGACACAGACTCACCATGCACTAACACCTATCCTCTTCAATTTCTCACCGAGGTGCTAACAATTCTGGTATTGCAACTAGTGTCCTCACTTCAAAACAAAATCTTTATTTTTCACAAAATGATTTCAGTTTTAGTATAAGGATTACTTTTCAACACTCGCTCTCAGAACAAAGTCACACTCATTCGTACCTATTGCCATAAGCTTGCCCTTATTTTCACTGCCTTAAGTTCGCTATACAACCCTTAGGATCAGGATAGGACTTTCTTAGCTTGTAACATAGGCTCAGAGTCAGGTAGGGTATATTTAGGTATACATTAGTGACATTTTGCCCTCCTTGACATATCGGTTGTTATAGCTTACTTTTAGCAGGACTAACCAGACAAGTTCTAGCTCAGTACCAATAATGGACTATTAAAATTTCCTCACACTCACTTGACATCTCATCACTATACCAGATTATTAGACACATAGTTCGAATTGAAGACTTAGAGTAATGCAATAGTGTAATTCTATTTCATGCTTAGAGCCACACAATTATCAGTTACTATGCCTAGTCATGCAACATTTTCCTGTTTTATTAGGATATCATTTTAGCCATCATGCTTCAGAGTTAAACTATGTACAAAAGATATAAACATGCCGGTTCAACAAAAAAAGTAATCAGTCTTTTGGGGAAAAAAGAACACAGGCATGAAAACCCCAAAAGAGGATAGTGAGTTGGGCTACTCAGACTTCACCCTAACACTCATTTTCCATTTACCCCACCCCCAACAAAAAGCATACAATTTTCCCCGATACATAAAAAAATCTAAATATTAGAGTGGTAGGTGAAGCAAACCTCTGGCGCAAAGCGCCGTCGATCAGCAAGCTGGTGGGTCCGGTTCCCCGGAACCCACGTCCTCTGCAATCTGGACACCCTCAGTGGTGTCCTCAGCAACAACCGTACCATCAGTAGTGCCTCCTGCTGTCTCTAAAGTATGGGAGCTAGACGCCCCAGCCGCTAACTATGATGCTCTGATCTAGTGCGCCTCCTCCTCAGCAAGTGAGGCTCTCCTCGCAGCCTCCATCTCTCGCCGCTCCTTCTTCCTTGCTCGCGCCTCATCCTCTGCTCGACCTCTACACCTCTTGGCACTCTCTCGAGGGGGAGGTGGTGGAATTTCTGAAGTAGTAAACAGGGCCGCTAGCACGGTGTCCTCAGTAGGCTCGACAGAAGGGGCCTCAGACTCCGGCACCCTCGCCTCTAGGATCGTGTTGATGTCTGCACGAAGACTGTCCACTTCAGCCTGAAGAGTCGACACATCCACCAGAGGGGCTGGTTGGGCTAAAACTCTCAACTTTAAGGCGTCTAGGCGCTGGTTGACCTCAACAATCTTCCGCTCTGTAAACTGCTGCATCTTCCTCTCTAGACGCGCTTTAGACTCAGTAATTGACTTCTGCATCCACGGCTGGATATGATGCAGAAGAGTGGCCATTTGTGCCTCTAGTTTTTGGACCCTAGCAAGCGGGACCAGTACCGGTAGAGGGGCTGTGCGAGAGGAGCTCGGGGCTGTGCTACTATGCGGGATAGAATCGACCATGGTAGTGTTAGTGGACGCTTGTGTAGCTGTGCGGGCCTGGGCTACCATATCCGCAAGATCATCAGCAAGTGGGGGCAGCTCTGGACGAGGCCCTCTGCGTGGATCCAACTCATTGGCCTCGTCTCTGATGAGGCCGACGTCAACAGTGCCCTGCGGGGTCTTCAGCTGATCTACATGCCATATAGGCACACCTGCGGACCTGCAAAGGGCAAAGATCATGCACGGGAAAGGGTAGGTAGTAGTGACCTTGAATTCCCTCTCGTGCATGACTGCCTGGAGAAGCCATGTGAAGTCCACCTCGAATCCGGCAATCATTGCCACCATCAACACTGCTCAATCCCAAGTCACGATGTTATCAACAGCTATGGGGGAAAGGCAGTGAAGGACAAGCAGCCACAGGAATTTTGTTGTGAACGTGAGGTTGGCCTTCTTGATGGACCCCTTCGGCTCAGTCACCCAATCGTCACCCTCTCCATCGACTGATAGGTGCAGGGCCATCCACCTATTGGTGGTCTCTCTCAGTGCTGGCTCGCGCAAGAACTGGCCATCCTTCACTATCTGCCAGCAGTAGTCAAACTCGGCAGTGGGGGGAGTCCGAGTGGTAACAACACTCTCGCCGTGTAGAAACCGGCGGATGGCTGGCAGGGAAATGTCAACCTGCACACCCCGGACTCGGACCTGCTCTAGTGGGGCCTGTTTAGCGGGAGCAGCCCGCCTATCGATCTGTGATCAGAGAGTTGCTACGTAGGATGCGTGGAACTCTCGAACCATTTTCTCATTGTATCGTCCCAACGGACGTGCTGTCCACTCCAAGCGATGCCTGGTGAAGAGGTTGTGGATCTTGGGCATCGTCAAGAGACTCTCGGTAAGTACCCGCCGCTCTAAAGTGAGTGTTCGAGTCATCACTCCTTTATCAGTCAGGAACTTGGCGTCGGAGTAGACTTGGAACTGGCCGTCGACACACCAACGGTTGGGCTGATCAGAGGCTGGGGTGGGGACCTGAGCTGGTGTGTCGGATGTGGAGTCTTAACTGTCAGCCTCATCAGACGAGGCCGACGCTGCAGCGGTGGTGGCTGCAGGAACCTCAGCAGAGCCACAGGCTTCCGCGGACCATGATATTCCTAAGGATCCAGACGCTCCTTCCTCATTTGTGGCCGACCTTGAAGGTGTGCCGGTCAGTGTGTGCTCCTCATCAGACTGGGAGGCAGTGAGTACGCCGGACGCCACCATTTTGGGTGTGGCTCTGGGAGCACGTGCAGCACGGGAAGGTGTAGAAGTGTCTGGGGGCACATACTCAGGGTCCCGCTCATCATCAGAGCCGATGATCATATGTGCAGACGGTGCGACAGACTTGGATAGCCCGCGTGCGTAGGTTCGGTCTTGCTTGGGCGCCATAGTAGATAGTACCTGCAAAGGATCACAATTAGTACGAGTAGTGGCAAACAAGAAAAGCGAAACCATACGAAATAAAACAGTGAAAGTAGTATGTAATTGCTGTAGTAACATTGACACAAGACGGGCCTGGTGACGGCTCGTCGTGACTACGACGGACCGTCGTGAGGTCCGTCGTGCTTTACTTGGACTATGTATATATAGAGAACCCTGAAGGAGAGTCTCTGACTAGCATGACGGTGTGTGCAGGACGGACCATCACACGTACGACGGTCCGTCGCAAATGTCCGTCATAGGACACTTGAGAAAAAATATTGAGACCCTTAGGAGAGGGGTCTCTGACCGTCATGACGGTCATACAGGACAGACCGTCGTGGGTACGACGGTCCGTCACATGTGTCCGTTGAAGGACACTTCGAAAAAAATGAGAGACCCTTAGAAACAGGGTCTCTGACAACCAGAACGGTCATGCAGGACGAACCGTCGTGGGTACGACGGTCCGTCACATGTGTCCGTAAGGGAATACTTGGGAAAAAAATGAGAGACCCGTAGTAGCAGGGTCTCTGTCAACCATAATGGTTATGCAGGATGGACCGTTGTGAAGACGACGGTCTGTCACATATGCCCGTTGGGATAGGGTGCTAGGGCTTTTGCAACGGACCCTACGACGGTCCGTCATCGGGGTCTCGTTCTGCATGACAGTGACAGAACTAAGGGTACCCTAAGCATCCCCGATGAACCCACATCGACCTTGTAGTGTTATGGACCTATATGTGTCTAGCCCAACTACCTAGGAAACTAGCAATGCAAAAGCACCTATGTCTAAGGTTGTAAACATGGCAATTTCGAACATTTGTAACCTAGGTTAGGCAGAGTCATCTAAAGTAAACAAAATACAATGAGGAACTAAGCTTAATACTAACTAGTAAACACAAATGCAAGATAAATGAGTATAAATTAGAGACACATACCTTAGAAATGGAGAAAAACAAATGCACACGTACTCGGTGGCAAGGTAGACACCCACAGCAGCAGTTTTCACTAGTAGATTAACACTTTAGGGCTTGGGAGAATTGTGAGGGGGGCAATGATCGGAGAAAGGGAATGTGGAAGTTGAAAAGAGAGAGTAATGGGAGAAATAATGAAGTAATGGGGTGAAATGAGGGGTTGGGGAGTTTAAAGGGTCTGATTTTGAAAAGGGTCCAGGCGGGTCGGGTCGGGTATACCTCATTAATCACACGACGGTTCCTCGATGACGACCCGTCGCAGTTGTGACGAGCCGTCGTTGGTTCCTTCGTGTGTGCCCTAGTTTCAAAACAACAGAAAAATGTACCTGGTACGACGGATGAATACGAAGGTCCATCGCAGACGCAACGGTCCGTCAATTTGTCCGTCAGTGACTGCTGCAGATTAATTTTCTACAGAATTTCCTGGTGATGTGCCTGCAAATTTAAAACCCATTAATAGAAAAATTCTACCATTACTAAAAGACGATAAGTATTGGGTTGCCTCCCAACAAGCGCCTGATTAATGTCGCGGCACGACTAGGGACACTCGATTACTCAGACTTCATCAAGATGGTATGCCTATATCACTTCATTTGCCGATTCAGCATGCCCAAAATATATTTTTATGCGTTGTCCATCCACCTTGAACCGCACACCCTCCTTAGTTTCCAACTCAACTGCTCCATGAGGGAATAGTTGGGTAACCAAGTAAGGAACAGTCCATTTGGACTTGAGCTTCCCCGGAAACAAGCGCAACCTGGAATTGAATAAAAGCACCAAATCCCCGACCATAAATTCCCGCTTTTCAATTTTTTTGTCATGGTACTTCTTCATCTTATCTTTGTATAGTGCTGAGCTCTCATAGGCTTTTAGGCTAAATTCATCGAGTTCATTCAACCCATTTCACCGTTGCTCTGCAGCTTCGCTCCAATCCATTTTTAACTTCTTCATAGCCCACATGTCTTTATGCTCTAACTCAACCGAAAGATGACAAGCTTTCCCATATACAAGTTGGTATGGAGACATAGCTATGGGAGTCTTATATGCTGTCTGATAGGCCAAAAGAGCATCATCAAGCCTCCTTGACCAATCCGTTCTACTAGCATTCACTGTTTTTTAACAATATCTGTTTTATTTCCCGATTCGACACTTCAACTTGCCCACTAGTTTGAGGGTGGTAAGGAGTGGCCATATTATGGCGAACCCCGTATTTCTCCAATAACCCCTTGAACAATCTGTTGCAGAAGTGGGAGCCCCCATCACTAATAATGGCCCTTGGGGTGCCAAAACGAGAGAATATATTCTTTTTCAAGAATACAATGACACTCTTCCCTTCATTGTTTGCGAGGGCTATGGCTTTGACCCATTTAGATACATAATCATCTGCTACTAGAATGTACTTCATTCCATGAGAACTCACGAAAGGGCCCATAAAGTCAATACCCCAAACATCAAATAACTCAATCACAAGAATGGGGTTTAGAGGGAGCTCTTGCTTTCTTGAAATACCACCATCTCGTTGACATTTGTCACATTCTTTAGCAAACCATGAGCATCTTGATGAAGACTTGGCCAATAGTAACCACATTGTAATATCTTATGAGCGGTTCAGATACCACTATGATGTCCGCCAACGGGTGAAGAATGGCATGCCTCAAACACACTCAACATTTCACACAACGCCGAATAATCCCGTCGGCACAACTCCTATGCAAGTATTGTTCATCCCAAAAGAACTTATTCACATCGTACATGAACTTTTTCCTTTGATGAAAGGACAAGTCTGATGGAAGAATATCACTAGCCAGATAGTTCGAAAAATGTGCGAACCATGGAATCAAATATTGTGAAGCATCCAATACATGTTCATCGTGGAAAGTATCATCAATGTCAGTCTTATCCCCTAACTCTCTCATAGCTTCATCCTCTAGACGAGACAAGTGATCAGCAACTTGATTTTCAGTTCCTATTCTATCCAGCACTTCAAAGTCAAATTCTTGTAGCAGTAATAACCAACGAATCAGCCTAGGTTTCGCATCCTTCTTCGCCATCAAATATTCAATGCTGAATGGTCAGTATGCACTATAAATCTAATACCTAGCAAATAGGAGCGAAATTTCTCAAAAGCAAAGACTACTGCAAGGAGTTCTTGCTCAGTCACTGTGTAGTTCTTCTGAGCTTTATTTAGGGCTTTACTAGCATAGTAAATTGGGTGAAGGATTTTGTTTTTCCTCTGTCCCAATACTACACGAAGAGCCACCCCACTAGCATCGCAGATTACCTCAAATGGACTGTTCCAATCTGGAGAAATAATGATGGCGCAGACACTAACTTTTCTTTTAGCTCACCGAATGCTTTAAGACAAGATTCATCAAAATAAAATTTACATTCTTTCTCCAGCAATTTGCACAATGGGTGTGCAATCTTTGAAAAGTCTTTGATGAATCTCCAGTAAAAACCTGCATGCCCAAGAAAGCTTCTCACACCTTTCAGAGAGATCGGTGGGGGAAGTCTCTCTATTACCTCGACTTTAGCTCGATCAACCTCTATGCCCTTTTCTGAAATGCGATGACCCAACACAATACCCTCTTTCACCATGAAATGACACTTTTCCCAGTTTAGTACCAAATTGCAGTCTTCACATCTCTTATGAACCTCAGATAAATTGGTCAAACAACGCTCGAATGAATCACCAACCACAGAAAAATCATCCATAAAAACATCTATGGTATCCTCCACCATGTTAGAAAATATTGGCATCATACATCTCTGAAAGGTTGCGGGTGCATTGCACAACCCAAATGACATTCTTTTGAACGCAAAGGTCCCATATGGACAAATGAAAGTGGTTTTCTCTTGATCTTCTAGTGCAATAGAATTCAGATTATACCCCGAATACCCATCAAGAAAACAATACCACCCTTTTCCGGCAAGTCTATCCAACATATGATCCATGAAAGGCATAGGAAAATGTTCTTTTTCAGTCCATGAGTTCAGTTTACGGTAATCCATACACACCCTCATCCAGTAACTGGTCTCATTAGAACAAGTTCATTTTTTTCGTTGGGGACCACAGTCATTCCCCCTTTCTTAGGTACACACTAAACTGGGCATAACCAACTACTATCGGCGATTGGATAGATTACTCCGGCATCCAACCACTTAATGATTTCCTTCTTCAACCTCTTGCATAGGAGGATTCAAGCGTCTCTGGTGCTCAATACTAAGCTTATGATCAGGCATGATTTGGATTTTATGAGAGCAAATACCAGGAGGGATCCCAATAATGTCCACAATAGTCCACCCAATAGCTCTTTTGAACCTTTTTAGTACCTTTACTAAACTCTGAACTTGTTGTTCATCCAGGTCTGATGCAATGATTACCGGTAAAGTGTCACCATTTCCTAAGAATTCATACCTAAGATGAGGTGGTAGAGCTTTTAGTTCAACTTTTGGAGCCTCCTTTATAGATGGTTTCGCGGGTGGGGACTCGCGATTTTTCATATCGAGCTCAAATTTCTTCGGTTTAAACCGAACATCACCTCGGTTAAGAGCCACGACTAATGACTCATACTCATTAATACAATCGTTATCAAAGTTCATTATCACTGCCGCTAATGCTTCGACACCTAGACGTTCTTCTATTTATGTCTCAGATGTCTCACCCATATTGTAGGATATAGCTGATGCCGATTGGAGCTCACCACTCTGCCTCATGGACCTACAAATATTAAAGGTCACTTCCTCATTGTTCAACCGAAATTTCATCTGCCCCTTTTCCATGTCTACTAAGGCTCTACCTGTAGCTAGGAATGGCCTCCCAAGGATAATAGGCACAATATGGTGTCACTACTTGGGTGCTCATGTTGATATATTCACTAATCACAAGAGCTTACAATATGTGTTCATCTAGAAAGAGCTCAAATTATGAGAGATGAGGTGGTTATAGTTTCTCAAGGATTATAACATGAGCATTCATTACCACGCAGGTAAGTCTAATGTGGTTGCTAATGCCTTAAGCAGGTTGTGTATGGGTAGTACTTCCCATCTTGAAGAAGTTTAGAAAGAACTAGCAAAATATGTGCATACACTTGTATGCCTTGGAGTCAGACTTATAGATTCCACAAAAGGAGGAACTGTGGTGACAAACGGGGCTGAGTTGTCATTAGTTTTAGAAGTGAAAGAGAAGCAAGACCAAGATCCCATTTTACTTGAATTGAAGTCAAATGTTTAGAAGCAAAGAATTAGCTTTGAACAAGTGGGAGATGGTGTGTTTAGATATCAAGGAACATTGTGTACCTATGGTGGATGAACAGCAAGAGAAGATCATGGAGGAAGCTCATAGCTCTAGATATTCCGTTCATCCTGGTTCCACAAAGATATACCGCTATTTGAGAGGAATATATTGATGGAATGGTATGGTGAATGGTATTACCCAATTTGTTTCCAAAAGCATAAATTGCCAACTAATTAAAGTAGAGCATCAAAGGCCTGGAAGTTTCGCTCAAGATATAGAACTTCCGGAATGCAGTGAGATATGATTAAAATGAAATTCATAACAGGGTCACCAAGGTCTTGCAGACAGCAAGATTCAATTTGCATGATTGTCGATATAATGAAAAAATCATCCCACTTTTTTCCGGTAAAGACCACTCATTAGGTAGAGGATTATGCAAAGTTGTATATTCAGAAGGTGGTGAGACTTCATGGAGTCCCAATTTCGATAATTTCAGATAGAGGTGCAAATTTACTCCACAAATCTGGAAATCTTTCTTGAAAGGCTTGGGTTGAAAGGTGACTTAAGCACTACTTTCATCCTCAGATGGATGGGAAAGCAGAGCTAACTATCCAGAACTTAGAAGATATGTTGAGGGCTTGTGTGATTGATATTAAGGGGAATTGGGATGATCTCCTACCTCTCATAGAGTTCGCTTAGAACAACAATTATCATTCTAGCAACCAAATGGCTTCATACGAAGCTCTTTATGGAAGAAGATGCAGATCTTCTATTGGGTGGTTCGAAGTTGGTGAAGTAAGGATTATAGGACCAGATCTAGTTCACAAGCTATAAGAGAAGGTGAAGGTGATTCAAGGGAGATTAAAAATGGCATAGAGTCATCAAAAATCCTACACCTATGCTAGGAGAAGGCCTTTAGAGTACGAAGTAGATTATTGGGTATATCTAAAAGTTTCACCCATGAAAGGTTTCATGAGGTTTGTTAAGAAGAGGAAAGTTAGTCCCTTGTATGTTGGACCCTATAAAATATTCAAGCGAATTGGAAATTTAGCTTATGAGTTGGAGATACCACAAGAGTTAACAGTGGTTCATTAGGTATTTCATGTCTCCATGTTGAAGAAGTACATGTGTGATCCTTCATTGATCATTCCAACTGAGAATGTTGAGATTAAATATAACTTGTATTATGAGGAGATTCCGATTTGAATTCTAGATCGTCCAGTTTTAAGTTGAGAACAAAACAGGTAGCCTCAATCAAGGTCCTTTGGAGGAACTAGTTTGTTGAAGAAGCTACTTGCGAAGCTGAAAAGGACATGAAGAAGAGATATCCACATCTCTTTGAATCCAGAGAAAGTGCAGACTATGGTACTACTTTTCTTCTTAGTACTCTTTAAATCTTTAGTAAACATGTTTTTTGGTTGTATTTTCTTATAGGTGTTTGAACTTAATGTTTCTACCCTAATTATAGTAAGAGTAACTTCATTCGAGGAAGAATGTTAACAAGGGGAAGATATTGTAACATCTCACAACTCAAAAAGAGGTTAAAATCTGAAAAAAAAATCTAAGTTAAGAAAGTGATTTTTGGTCATTTCAAATGGTCATAACTTCTAGCTCAGGATGAGTTAAAGTTGTTTTTTGACATGGGTGGAAAGATCTTGGAATAATATTCCCAACGCTGATTCGATATCGTATGAGTGAGTTATGCCTTTCGAAAGTTGGGTTGTCGGATTGAGGAAAGTCCCAATCCGGATTTAGGGAAGGGAAAACTAATCTTTTCACCAATTAATTTACTATTTCATTTTAGGTGTTTATTGGGGTAATAACAAGTCTTAATTCTGTTTTGGAAAAATCAAAACTAGGCATAGGGCTTGGAGAAGAGGGAAAAAAAGAAGGAAAAGGGGAAGAGTCAAGAATACGTCAAGAACGTCAAGATTTGCTAGTGGATTTAAATTCTAAGATCTTGAGTATAAAAATCTTAAAGGAAGATGCTAAGGAAATCTACCTAAAGACTACACAAAGCAAAAGCGTTGATTCAAAAATGTTTCTATCTCTTTCCTCTATCTTTATGTTACCACCAACTGTTGTAACAGAAATGTGCAAGAAAATTTGTAAACCCTAACGGGTGAAAAAGATAAATTTATGAGAGATTTAGATTTAATCTGGAAGGTCCATCAACTACGTCATGTATTTATTGATTGAGAGTCTTCATTAGTTATTAATGATGTACTTTACATTAATTAGGTAACACATAAAATGATAAGAAGGCTAACATTTTTCACATGGCCCAATAACCACATAACGCTATTTAAGAGGAAATATCATAAACAACAAACAGATTAAAATTAATAAGCGTCATTATCTACAATTTACCTAATTTTGCTTCATAACTATAGTTTCATTTCCTATGGGTATTTTTGTTTATATAATTAGCTTGTCAATATACAAATAGAGTAAGGCGGTTAGTATAATTTGCTTGTCAATATACAAAATAGGTAACTATATGCAAATTAATTATGTATTAATATAGTTAGAAATTTTTCAAAACTTATACAAATAAAATGTATCAACAAATGTATCAACATGATAGCATATATAAGTTAGGGTAAGCATATACAAATTTTAGATTTATAAAATTATGAACTAAATTATACGAATTCTGAATTTATACAATTAGGAGTCAAATTATACAAAAGTAGGACCTGACCCACATGAATATTGTTATATATTAGCGACGAAAAGTATTTACTTCAAACTATAGTTATATTAAATAATTAACTAGTATTTTGTGTAACATATCACTATTTGAAAGAAATAGAATTAAAAAGAAAGTAGTTTTGGAAAGTTTCAATTAGGAAATTTTGGCAAGTTATATTAAGTATATGAGTTTTGGGTCAACTTCAAACAACCACAACTTTCAATACAGGATGAGTTAGGTGTGTCATAAGATATCAGATGAAAGTTCATTGAATTATTTTTGCAACGCCATTTATTTGTCTAATTTTGAAACTCATACAAGGGAAATATGCCCATTTGAATATAAGTTGTCTAGTTAAGGATTGCTACCCAATTTAAGAGGGGTATTTTGGTCTTTTCCATACCCAATTAGCTTAAATAAGAAATTGGTAATATTTAGGGTCTTAATTTATATGGTCAGTTTTACAAATCCTAAAATATGCTAAGGTTTTGAGGTATGTTCAGAAAGAGGAGAAAAAAAAAGTCTATAGTTTGTCAAGTTCTTGAACATTTCGTTGCGGATTTCGCCAAAGGTTTTCTCCGTAAGAATTATGTTAGTTCACATAACATTAGGTTAGTTTACCACATGCCAAACCTGATTTAGTTCAGTGAAATTACGTTCTTGAAAGTAAAAGATTTGAGTGTTGATGAGTTTTGTTGAAGTTTCCTTCATTATCTTGACAGTTATGATTTGGTGTGTTCTTCAAATAATCATATGCGTTTTAAGGTCATTTTTGGAGTAGATTCTTGTGTAATTTGGTTGGGTATTCAAATATAAGTGTTTGGGAAGAAACAAATCAAATCTAGACAAATCAGGGTTGAAAACAGATAAGAAAATTCTTGGGTTTTCGGGGTAGGGGCTACGCCGCGCCACTCAGTGCACCAGAGGAAGGGTTCTCTAGTTTCTCCCCTGGGGCGCCGCGCCACTCAGTGAGATCTAGCCAATATTCTGTAGTTCAGGGTTTGGGGCCCTACACCACTCACTGCGCTAGGTTCGCAAAGTACTCTACCCTTTCTGGCTTCCCTCGAATTGTACCTATGTGTTCTAGTTGTTTTTTACACTCTAAGGTGCGTTTAAACATCGAGATATAATCCAAAACATGAGATTAAAATGAACAAAAATCGATAAAATAGGGGGTTTGCCTGTTATTTTGCTTGTTTAACCTTAAAATGGGTCTTTTCAGTTGTGGCGGCCAACCGGCTCCATAAATAAGGTCTTAACAGGCGTCTTTGTAAAATTTTGGCAAAAATATCTAAGATGTCTTGATCACCAAAAAAGATGGACTATAGCACACGAAAATCTAAAAAATATGAGATTCACCTGCTTTGTGGTTTTACCTTGAAAATGGGTCATTTTGGTTGTGATGACTAACCTGATCGATAAATAAGGTAAATAGATGTCCGTGGAAATTTTGGGCAAAAATGATCTCGTTATTTTGGATCACCAAAAAATATTGTTGACTTTAGCACATCAAAATCGACAAAATGGGGGGTTCACCTGCTCAGGGACTCGTTTTACCTTTAAAATTGACCGTTTTGTCCGTGGTGGCCAACCAGATCCATAGATAAGGTCCTAATAGTGGTCTATGCAAATTTTTGGCAAAAGTAATATTAAAATTCTGGATCACCAAAAAATGGTGGGATATAGCATACAAAATTCATCAAAATAACGGATTTACCTGCTCTAGAACTCGTTTGACATTGAAAATGGGTTATTTTGGCCGTGGTGACTAATCGAATCCATAGATAAGGTCTTAATTGAAGTCCCTGTAACTTTTAGCAAAAATGATATCGGAATTAGGGTCACCAGTAAAGATGGTTGACTATAATATATGAAAATTGGCAAATTGGGGAGGGGGGTTAACCTACTTTGGGGCTCGTTAGACCTTGAAAATGTATCGTTTTCGTAGTGGTGACCAACCTTAACCATAGATAAGGTCTCAACGGACGTTCGCGTAAATATTTGACAAAATAGATCTCGGAATTCCAGATCACCAGAAAAGATAGTGGATTATAGCATACGAAAATCACCAAAATTGGGGGTTTACCTTCTTTGGGGCTCATTCGATCTTGAAAATGGATCATTTTGGTCGTGGTGATAAATGGATCCATTGATAAGGTCTTAACGTATGTCCTTACAAATCTTTGTCAAAAATTATCTCGGAATTCTGGATCACCAAAAAAGATGGTGGACTATACATGAAGATCGACAAAATAGGGGGTTTACTTGCTTTGCGGCTTGTTTGACATTGAAATTGAGTCGTTTTGGCCATGGTGACCATACGAATCCATAGATAATGTCTTAAAGGACGTACGTGTGAAATATAGGCAAAAATATTCTTGAAATTCTAGTTTACCAAAAAAGATGGTGGAGAATAACACATGAAAATCAGCAAAATATGGGGTTTACCTGCTCTCCGGTTTGTTTAACCTTTAAAATGGGCCATTTTGGCACTGGTGACCAGCCTGCTACATAGTTAAGGTCTTAATAAATACCCGTTTAAATTTTGAGCAAAAATGATCTCCGAGTTTTGGATCACATAAAAAGATAGTTGACTATAACACACGAAAATAAGCAAAATATGGGACTTACCTGCTCTGGGCTCCTTTGACCTTGAAAAACCTTTTTTTACGCGGTGACAAACTATCTCCATAGATAAGGTCTTATGGGAAGACCGTGTAAATTTTTGGCAATAATGATCTCGGAATTTTTGATCACCAAAAACGATTATGGACTTTAGCACACGAAAATCGATAAAATAGGAATTTACCCACTCAGGGACTTATTTGACCTTGAAAATGGGACATTTTGGCTGTAGTAACCAACCAGATCCATAGATAAGGTCTTAACAGAAGTTCATGTTAATTTTTCGCAAAAAAATCTCAGAATATCGGATCACCAAAAAAGATTGTGAACTATTATGGCACACGAAAATTGACAAAATGGGGGATTTACTTACTCTTTGTATTATTTGACCTTGAAAATGGATCGTTTTGGCAGTGGTGACCAAAACCAACTTCATAGATAAGGTCTTAATTGATGTACATGTAAATTTTTGGCAAAAATGATCTCGAATTTTTATCACCAAAAAAGATGATGGACTATATAGCATACGAAAATCGACAAAATAGGGGGTTTACCTTCTCTATGACTCGTTATACCTTAAAAATAAGGCATTTTTGTCGTGGTGACCGTCAGCTCCATAGATAATGTCTTAACGGACATCTATGTAATATTTTGGCAAAAATGATCTCGGAATTTCGGATCACCAAAAAAAGGTGGAATATAGCACACAAAAATTGGTAAAATGGGGGGGGTAACCTTTTCTGGGTTTGTTTGACCTTGAAATGTGTCATTTTTGACCTGTTAACCAACAACTCAATATATAAAATTTTAATGGATATCCGCGTAAATTTCTAGAAAAAATGATCTTGAAATTTAGTATTACCAAAAAAGTTGGTGGGATATAGCACATGAAAATAGGCAAAATGGGAGGTTTACCTACTTTTGTGCTCGTTGACCTTGAAAATAGGTTGTTTTGGTTGTGGTGACCAACCTTATCCAAAGATAAGGTCTTAATGAACGTTCGTGTAAATTTTTGGCAAAAATATCTCAAAATTTGGATCACCAAAAAAGATTATTGTGGACTATAGCACAAAAAAATCGGTAAAATGGAAGATTTACCTACTTTGGGGCAAGTTTGACCTTGAAAATAAGTCCTTTTGGTTGTGGTAAACAATTGTGTCCATATATAAGGTCTTAACAAATGTTAGTGTAAACTTTTGGAGAAAATGATCTCGGAATTCTAGATGACTAGAAAAGATGGTCGACTATGGCATAAGAAAATCGGCAGAAATGAGGGGTTTACTTGCTATGGGGCTCATTTAACTTTGAAAATAGGTTGGTTTGACTGTGGTAACCAACCACTTCAATACATGAGGTCTTAACAGACGTCCGTTTAAATAATTGGGAAAAATAAACTCGGAATTCCGGATCACCCTAATAGATTGTGGACTATAGCACACGGAAATAGACAAAATGAGGGTTTACCTGATCTAACATAACTTTTGCTTACACTTTATAAAGTGTTACACTTCATAAAGTGGAACTAAGTGTAAGTTTTTCTTTCACTTGATAAAGTGTAAATTTTTCTAACACTTTATAAAGTGAAACTTTTTCTTCCACTATAATAAAGTGCAAGTTTTTCTTATACTTTGAAACCTTTTCTTACACTTTATAAGAGGAATATTTTCACGTTTTGAAGATGTTTTTTCAGTGTTATCATACAATTATATTGATTTGAAATATCAGAAATATGGAAAAAAATATTATACTATATATTTTTATTTTTTTATACTGAAAAATCATTCAATCTCTATTAAGGACGTTTAAACATAGTTGATAGCACCTACAACATAAGATCTTCTATATTTGTTCATTTCTATCTAAAAGAAAATGTCTTCTACACCTAAAGTTAAAGTTCCAATTATTGGGATAGCGAAATTATACATGACGGAGATACCATTTATTATTAATGTCCTCCCAAACACAATACAAAATATTCAATTAATGTTCGATATCATAAATTTATTTCATCAATTTATAAAAGAATAGGTATAAACAATACTGATTATAATTTGATTATAATCTAGGGATAATGCCCAAGTACCCCCTCAACCTATGCCCGAAATCTCAGAGACACACTTATACCATACTAAGGTCCTATTACCCCCCTGAACTTATTTTATTAATAATTTTTTTACCCCTTTTAGCGTACGTGGCACTATCTTGTGGGCCCAACGATGGTTGACTTTTAAAAAAAACTAGTGCCACTTATGCTAAAAAGGGGTAGAAAATTACTTATAAAATAAGTTCAGGGGGATAATAGGACTTTAGTATAGTATAAGTGTGTCTCTGAGATTTCGGGCATAGGTTGAGGGGGTACTTGTGCATTTTCCCTATAATCTATAATGACAAATCGTTGACTGACTTTTTTAGGGTTTCAAATGACTACATAGATCAAATCAAGTTAACAATACTTGAAAAATCTATAAAATGTAAGAAAAAGTTCCGTTATATATTAAAATACACGTTATGACACTAACGAAAAACGTTTAGAAAATTGGATAAAGTGGAACTATTTGTTCCACTAAGCTTATTTTAGTTACTTACTAAGTAGTGGTTTATCTTGGTCACTTTTATATTTTTATGGCCTATTTAGGTTTCGGACTCCAATTTCTTTCATTTTTCAATGGTTATCACCTAGTTCCTAAATAGTAGTAAAAATGTCTGTTTAAATTCTATATTTTTCAGTTCCAAATAATAGTCTTTAATATATAGATGGATGGAAAGATGAAAAATACAAATCATAGTTAGACTTAATAATAGAATTAACATTACCACTAATAATTATTGTTTTGAACTTGGAATCTAGTCTAGTTTGAGTGAAGAATTAAAAAGATGAAAAACACAAATCATTGTAATTAGTAATAATGAGGCAATTACAAGTCATCTCAATAATTTATTACTAATTCATTCATATATAATAACGCACTTTTAATATCTTAGTAATAATAAATCTAATAAATAAAATCGGCATTAATCGGATAAATGGGGGTTACTCTTTTCATATGCCAGTAATTATCATAGGATATACATGTACAATTAAAATATATCTTTTCACATTCCAAACATTTAATTATTTGCTTATATTTCAATTAAGAATTAATTTAAAGAAATGCAAAAGTCATATATAGTTTTATTAAAATAATACAATTTAACATTTAAACTAAATAATTAAATTCTTTTATAATATTTTAATTTATAATAAGGCTAAAATTGTAATTTAACTTTTAACTTTTTTTGTTCCCTCTTATAATAATATATGATGATATGATTCAATGTTTTAATAATAATCTAGTGATTTTAATTTTATATTTTTTATTTATTTTATCTAGCTATTAAATTTTTCTTAATTAATATTATTATTATTTTTATTTAATAACAAAAAATAAATCAAAAGAAACTAACCCGCTAACCTTTTCCATTACCCCACTCACCTCACACTACCCCCACTCTCCACTCTCCCCACTAAACACTCCCATATTCCCATACACACAGGACATACACATGGCTGCACATTACATTCATACATACAGGAACGGAAAAAAAAAATATCAGCAAAAATACCAACATACATAAGTACAGAAACGGAAGGAAAAAAGGGGAGAAGAACCAAAACGTACACATAGAAGGATCGACGAACAAAAGCAAAAAAAGGAAAAAACAATTGGTAACATATTCACAAATATATTCATCTCTTTATTCTTTTTTTTTCATATATAAACACAACAGATATTCAATAACAAATTGTGAATGTTCTAATCGTGGTTCAGTCAAAATTTAACCGTACTTATTCTTTTCATTTAAGACTCAATTCTACCTTATATGTTGATTTATTTGTTTATTTATTTTATGGAACTTAATGTAACTATTCGATATGTTTTATAGTTTGTTTGATCCATGATTTAACTTAAATGAATATTTTGTTAAGCGTTATGTTCAATTAATGAGTAAAGATAATCATAATTGGTGATTATTTTCCCTTTTTTATATTTATTCCTTAGTTACTGTCTTGATTCATATGTCAATAATAGGGATTTTTGGGCTCAACAAAATATTATTATCGTTTTATGTTATCACACATAAATGAGATCTATTTTAATATTTTGTTATAGTTTTGTTGTATTAGAAAGTGTACGCTTAGTTTTGACGTAAATTTTAAGAATAATAAAAAATAAAAGATATCGAAATGATATAAAATTTTATTCCAAAAGCTTAGTATTTTACATTATCTTTCTTAATGTGAAATAAATATTTTATTTTAATGTTAGATCGGACATAAATGCACATTAAAAATATTTCATGTCAATTAAGAATGTGGTTCCACATCTTTTTAAGATATTTAAAAAACTCAAGGATACGGTTACGCACCTTGATCAAATTTATTTTAATAATTAATTTTCATTAAATTAAATCAAGACGTGTGAATAGAAATTATGTAATTTCTGATTCTAAATCATGTTGAAATCCAACTCGGACAATAAGCACGAGTCACAACATAAACTCAATATATATGACTACCAACATAACAAAGTGTGAGTTCATGAAAAGAGTAAGGAATCCAACATCAAACAAAGGGAAAAGAGTTAATCGGGAAAAAGCGAAAATGGAATGAGTGACTTTGTACCCATATCAAGACAAGGAAAATCATGATTTTTGGGAGAAGAAGACAACAGTAACTTTATATACATATATACCAACAACCATAGAAGAAAATCATCAAGATATGATAACTTTTGGCTAATATTAGCACACGAGTAACAATCACGAGTCAATGGTCTAATAAATCACAGTAATCACATTCAAATAAGCTTAAACTAAATTTATGGCACAACACATTACTCATCAGCGAGAAGACTCACAGTTCGTCATAATCAAATGTTAAAACCATAACTTCGTACCTTCAAGGAAATCAGATATAAAAACAGCAGCAACATGATCATAATAATTGAAAATTTTGAAACATCAATAACACGAGATGAGGAAAAATTTAGCAAAGAGAAAGGGTTATTACCTTCTTTGGAGCAACGAGACTAGGACGATGAGCTTGACCGTGAAGAATTCCACAACTACGAGTCGACTTCGATGAGCTCCGGAAAGTAAAACAATTTTATTTAATGAAATTCCCTCTGTTTTAGGATAGTAAATTAATGTTCGAAAAAATTTCCACCTATTTTCTGTCTCTACTTTTTCTCCCTACAAACACTAAAAAGATGGAGGTTTATATAGAGGAATTTGGAGTTGATTTAGAAGGAAAACGGATGAATTTTTTGAATGAATTTGAATTTCAAAATTTGTACCAATATCCTCAAATCATTGCTCAAAATCAGGGAAAAGACTGATTCTTGTATATGGGAGAGCATTGTTCGCACTGCCACTGATGTTGATGCGACGGGTTTGCACGGTAGTTGAGATTTTTTGCTGGATTTTTTGGTACGTCTGAAAGAAGAAGAAGAAGAAGAAGACGCTACAAGGGTATGGGGTCGGGTTGGTATTCTAATTTGAGTTTAGTTAAACAAATTATATTGACATAAATGAAAAATATTTTTTCAATATTATATATTTACGTGATTTACCCTATTGTTATTGATGTACGTACTAATGGGGCTGTTTTGGTATTATTTGGCTGGGAATGAATTGGGCTGAGAATTTATATTGTTGGAAATTGGGCTGAGAATAATAAAGTCGGCTGGAAATTGACCCAACTTTGGTCAAGTAGAGCAAAATATTGATTGAATTAATTTTAACAAATAACCAAATAAATTGAAAATTTGGTCGAGATGGATAATACGAATTAATATCAATCAATTAACGAATTTCTTAATTTTAACGAAATAAAATAATTAACTTAATTATACATTAATAACTAAAAAAATATATGCCAACTTAAAATAAACTAATTTAATAAAATATTCAACTAAAAAATAAAATCTTTTTGAGATGTTTTTCGAATATTGATAAAATATATTAATTACATATAATTATATAGAACATATAAATTATTTAAAATTATGAAAAAGCGACGAAACTATTTAAAATAACTTGCAAACATTATTTATTATTTTATTTTTATTTTGAAATTCTTATAAAACTAATTATTTCAAATCGTTTGAAATTTAAGAAGCTCGATGATTAATTTTTATATTGGAGGGTCAAAATTGGGTGTCAACAGTTGTCTCTTGTTTGAGTTGGATCGATGAGAGAAATTAGAGGCAAATGAAATTGGCGGATCCACTTGGACCGACCACTTCTTCATCCTTAGGAAAGGGATTTTGGTACAGGCTTTAGGAATTATGGTCGAGCCCTCATAGCAGGTTTACTACATATCTTAGGCTATATGAGAAGTCAGGCCACTTGTAGTTCGATATGCTTGATTTTACGCACGATTATGAAAGAATTCAAAACTTATCTCGATATGAATTATAAGGAGATCGAAATGCTCGAGAATAAGATTTGATGGAGGATAACAAAATACAGCCGAGTTTTCAACATTGAGTCCGCCTACATATCCTTAAATCTTAGGAATCAGACTGTTTGTAGTTCGACTCAATCGGTTGAAAAGGAAATCTTTTATGCAAGATAACCTTTTGTTATGGGGAATGATGAGTAGGTCAAGTGTGAAAAAGAGTCTTGCAACCTCTTAGCCATGAATGTAGTGCACTTCACACCCATAATTAAGAACATACATAGACATAATTTCCAAAGCTCGTGGTGCACTATCACTCAGATTAGAAAGTTGCTTCCCGCTAAAGTGAGATGTTTACCGGATACAAAATTGAAACTGATTAACTAAAAGAAAAGCCCTCATGCCTTTTGATAGGGGTGTGGTTTGATTATGGTGGAAGGTACTCCTCCGCTCGCATCCTAAGATTTTGATACTCCTCGCTAGACTATGTCTCAGTTCGCTGCTAAGAAAAAGTTTCACGTTGTGTTGCATCCCTTTTGATGTCGTCCACACCTGTGGTTTGATTAGATAATTCATCCTCTTTGATGATCTCGACAGAGATTGAAACGAACTTATTAGTAGAATCTATATAGAGAGGCGTTATGTTTTACCCTCTTTGGCACACATTTTTAAAAAATTCTGACGTCAGCTTCCATCAATTTTGACACAGTAGATGATAAATTTATATGATGCGACATGATTATGACTTTATCGATAATGTAATATTGTTGATGACGATACTTCATTGATAGAATGATGTTGCTACATTAATGATGAAGATGTTGATACTCGATTGATAAGATGATGTTGCTACATTGATAATCCATTGGCAGGCTGAATGTTAAACCAATCATATGATGGTGTTTTCGAAGTTTGATTGGTAAGACGATTTTGTTCTTTTAGCATTAGAAGAAGCAATGACTTTCTTTCGGCGGTTATGGATGCTGTAATGGCATTCTTGGTTGTTGAAGATGCAATGGACCTCTTGTCATTTGAATTCAATGTCTTTCTCGGCAAATGAATGCAATGACCGTCTTTGTATATGATTATGCAATGGCCCTCTCGGCATTTGATTATGAAATGGACCTCTCGTAAATTTGAATATGAATGTCGCTCTTGACGTTTGAATATAATGGCCCTCTTGGCAATTTGATTATGCAATGGCCCTCTTGGAAGTTTGATTACGCAATGGTACTCTAGGAAGTTTAAATATGAATGGCCCTCTCAACGTTTGAATATGATGGCCCTCTAGGCAATTTGATTATGCAATGGCCCTCTTGGCAGTTTTATTATGCAATGGCCTTCTCGGTGTTTGAATATGAATGGCCTTCTTTCCTTCGAATATGCAATGTCCCTCTTGGCATTGAATAAAATGGACCTCTCGACGGTTTGAGTATAAATGGCCCTCTTGGTAGGTTCATATGAATGGCCCCCTCAGAAATTTGAATATGAATTGCCTTCTCAGATTTGAATATGCAATGGCCCTCTTGGCAATTTGAATATGAACGGCCCTCTCGGCAATTCAAATATGTGATGGCCCTCTTGGATTTTGAATATAATGGCCCTCTTGGCGGTTTGAAATATGATGGCCCTCTTGGCATTTGAATATGACGGCCCTCTCGACAATTGAAATATGATGGCCCTCTCGGCAATTTAATATGAATGGTCTTCTCGGTGGTTTGAATATGAATTGCCTTCTCGGCTTTGAATATGCAATGGCCCTCTTGGCCGTTTGAATATGTAATGGCCCTCTTAGTGGTTTGAATATGTAATGGCCCTCTTAGAAATGGATGATGATTCTCCTCTCGGCGTTTGAATGTAATATTCCTCTAAAAATTTGAGGCTGAAATTGGCCCTCTTGGCGTTTGAATGCAATGTCCTTCTCGGCATATGAATATGATGGCCTTCTTGGCGGTTTGTATGCAATAGTCCTCTCGACATTTGAAGATAATATCCTTTTCGGCGTTTTAATATGATGGCCTTATTGGCAGTTTGATATGAATGGACTTCTCGGCAATTTGAATATGAGCGGACCTCTGGGAAATTTAAATATGCAATGGGCCTCTTTACATTTTTGTTATGTAATGGCCCTCTCCGCAGTTTGATTATGCATTTACCCTCTCTGCAATTTGAACATGAATGGTCCTCTCGGCGTTTTAATATGATGTGCCTCTCGGTAATTTAATTATTCAATGACCCTCTTGGAAGTTTGATTATGCAATGGCCCTCTCGGCAGTTTGAATATGAATGGCCCTCTTGACATTTTAATATGATGGCCCTCTTGGCAATTTGATTATGCAATGGCCCTCTTGGTAGTTTGATTATGTAATGGCCTTCTCGGCAATTTGAATATGATGGCCCGCTTAGTAATTTGATTATGCAATGGCCCTCTTGGCAGTTTGATTATGCAATGGCCCTCCCATCATTTTTGAATATGAATGTCCCTCTCGGCAATTCAAATATGCGATGACCCTCTTGACTTTTGAATATAATGGCCTTCTTGGCGGTTTGAAATATGATGGCCCTCTTGGCATTTGAATATGATGGACCTCTCGACAATTAAAATATGCAATGGTCTTCTCGACGGTTTGAATATGCATGGCCATCTTGGCAATTTAAATATGAATGTCCCTCTTTGCAGTTCACATCATCGTGTCTAATATCTATGGGATTTGTGAATATTTTCCAATAGTTCTTGGATGTTGAAAAAATCTAATTTGATGTTTTTATAGATGCTTGTACATGTTGAGAGTGATGTCTTCTCTTGTTCCCATTTTGAACATTTTGTGTTCAATGTGTGCTTTGTTAGAGATTTAAACGAGGTTTTGCTGCTCGTATTCCAAACCGTTGCTTTTCTTCTAAAGAACTTGAATGACTTCTTTCTCCATAGGAATGTTTTCAATTTTGGGGAGCTACTCGCCCTCTTAAATTCTCTATATTCGTTGCATATAGAAATATGATGATCTTGAGGCAATCTAATAGACCTGCATCCACAGAAAAATGATTAGTTTTTTTCTAACAAACGGATCTGTGTTGACTTATTCAAGCTCTTCTTCCTTGTCTTATAGTCTTCAGTTGATCACTGAGATTACTTGCTTATTGATAGACATAAGATGAAATTATACAAAATATTTGACATATTGAAAATCGTTAAGAAAAACAAACTTTTTGAGAATTTATTTTAAAAAAGTCATTGTCAAATGTCATGTCATGCAGAGCTTAAATGAACGTCCTTGGATCAAACTTTTGACGTGTCCGATGGCTTATTTATGGAGAATTCAAAAAATCCTTGAAGCTTGAGAAATTTCTGACTTGGTTCTCCCGAAGTTCTCCATAGCCTGGGAAATTTTTGACTTGGAAATTTATGACTTTGAACTTTAACGATGCCAGAGATCGTTTGAAGTGAGCTTTAAAGTTTTGATCATGCTTGAAATGTTCAAAATTAACTGCATACTTCTAGTGATGCTTGAAGAAATTTTTGAACCCATCCTCAAAAATTTTGTCCCAGTTATATGTCTTGGAGTATCTCAAAATTTTTATACATGGTTGTAGATTTTTTGAGTCCCTCTCAAAATTTTTGTCCTAATTGCAATTTGCAATATGATTTTGGTCTTGACTTGTTGGGGTAGAATTATTGACACCCCCTTAAACTTTTCTATCCCAGTTGCAACTCACAATGTATCTTAAGTTTTGAATTGTTGAAGAGATCCTCTTCTTGAGAATTTTTGAGTCCCTCGCAAAAATTATGTCCCACTTTCTATTGTAAAGAATAGTAATCAGGTCAAACGTAGTTTCGCTCTCGAGGATTAAGAAAAATATGAAATTTTGATAAGGAAACGAACGAGACTGACATAGGCCGCCTACGTATCTCATTCTTGTGAATTCAGGTCAAACGTAGTTCAAATTACAAAAGGTAATTTCCTAATTATAAAACATAAGATGATTACAAGAAATGATGCGATCACAAGGAAAGAAAATAAGAAACTCTAAATCTTAAACTTGTATAGCTCTTGATAGCATCTGAGTAGATTCTCCACTTGAGATGAACGTCTATACTCCACCCTGACATGTCATCAGATAAATGTATCGATGTATTGCCTAAGTAAGTTGTTGACTTCTCTTCTGAGCTTTTCTCATATAGACATTTATTCTAGTGTGTTGGACACAGTCATCGTTTTATGTGTCATCCATATTTGACTCATCATGATTCCCTAGTTGTTTCAATTCCTAGACAATGTATCACAAATCATGATCTCCTCATCATACTCATAGAACACATCGTCATCTACCTCTTTTGTTCATTCAGCTTGTGACATGACATACTTATTACTTCAAAATTATTTTTACTAAAACAAGAACAATTAAAACAAGTGGAATAAATTTTTGCAATATAAGATACTTTCATTGAAAACAAGGAAATACGAACTTTAGCCATTTTTCCTTATGAAAAATATTATGAGGAAAATTAAAAAATGACATAAAATTTATCTTTGTCTATCAAGATTAACGAGAATTCAAGAGCATGTGGAAGTCCAATTAATAACTTGTTCCATTGGCTTGGCGTCTCGTATGCTTGATGTCTCCATCAATTCCACCAGCATGAAATGACCTTCTTCAAGATGATACCTAGTTCCCTCTCTGAGACTTTCATCATTGACACATTCTTCTTCCATAAAAGACTTATACAAATGCGGCAAAGGCTTTGTCGATACGTGATTGACCTCCTTCTTGCTTTGATCATCTTTTGACACCAAAGCAAAATCTTGGTGTGGTTCCTTGACCACAAATTTGGATTTCTCAAATATGCTTAGAGAAGCTAGAACTTTCTCAAGATTATCAGGACTGGTTGGGATTAATGTTTTATCCACACACCAATTTCTTGACCTCGACCATGTTAATGGTAAACTCTCTATGATTTGGCAATGAATATGTATTGGCATTGGGTATGACAGTTTGAAGGGTTACAACCTTTTGATCAATCGAGTCTTGTATTTTATGCTTCAAGTTGATGCAATCTTCAGTGGTATATCCAACACCACTTTAATGGTAATCACAATGAAGATCGGTCCTGTAATGTCTGGAATTGACATTGACCCTTTTTTTTGATGAATTATGTGTATCAATACGAATACTTTCAACCTCTCAAAATGTTGAGTCCGAGTTTCAACCAAAGGAGTAAAGACTCGTGGTGGTTCTTTCCAAGATTTGGATGAGAAAGATTGTGATTATTTCATAGAGGTGATAAAGTGGAGGATTTTGGCAAGTAGGTCTCTGTGCTTCGAAATTTGGATATTGTGGAGTTTAGTAGATATGAGGGTCATTTTGGTAATTTTTCAAAGTCACTTGATAATTTTATTGAACATTTGGGTAATATGAGAATGGAGCTTGATAATTTGGATAATTTAGTGGTGGGGCTAGGTAATTTTTTTGATGCGGTAAGGATTTTGCCGAGCTAAATAGTAGGTTATATATGGTAAAAATTTTGAACAATCAGACCAACACGTCTCTTTAACTTTGACATGATTCAAATGAGATAGAGGAAACTTCATCTATTTTCCACCTCAATGGTCTCGAGAATTCAACTTAAGGAGTCATTCGGATGATTTTCTAGTCCTGAGACCGTTTTCAATAGTTTCACCTATTTGGAATATCTAACTGATTTTCCCTTTTAAAATGAGAAACATCCTACTGTAATACTTTGGCTCTTGAATATGCACGAAGACTTCATTAATCTTTTTCTCAGTCAAGAGAGGCCTAACCCTTGCAGCGTCTCTTCTCTATAGGTAGGCATATTCTCGATAGTGTTCACAAGACTTCTGTTTGATTCTCTCAAAAGAATATCGATCAGGAATGAGTTCTACATTATAACCAAACCTTTCAATGAAGTCTTTATCCAAAGCGTTCCAACTTGGTCACTTCTTTATTTCTTGAGAAATATACCATTCAAAAGATTCTTTTTCGAGCTTCGACCAAAGATCTGTATTAACACGTCCTCATATTTTCCAACTCCCACAAATTTGTCACAATAAGCCCTCAAATGAGCAGAAGGATTTTAAACTGCACTAAAAGTCTCAAATTTTTTGGCACTTTAAAAGCTCTCCGAGAGGTCCAAAATGTGGATGAATGCACAAATCTTCATAATTCAACCCAACAATGTTTGTGGTGTATTGAAAGTCCTTTATTGCATGCATATCTTCATGTCTAATACTTTGCTTAGACTTTCCTTTTATGACATTCAACTCATTCTCCTCCTTCTCATAATGATCAGGTTCAAAAGGTGAAGTAGAAGAAGGATATAATTATGGCGATATTGGAAGATGAAATGTGGTTTCTATAGGTATGGGTTGAATGATAGGTGAGTTTTGGACAATTGGAGCAGGAATTTGATTGATGTGAGGAAACTTTGGAGAATGTCGGTATTTGGATTTCGAGGATTAGGTAGTTTTTTATGTGAGGAGCTAGCATGATGCGGTTTAAGGGTGGTTAAGTCTATGATGGGGTATTTCAGAATCGTAGTTATAGATGGATTATTCGGAAAATGTTTGGATATGGAATTTGAAGTAGGAAAATGGAGTGGAGGCCTTTCATTTTTTGGAGTAGGAGTATTAGCAATGATTCCCAGATTTGTCAAATCTCGAGACTTATCAATTCCAGCCCTCATCTCAGCAATTTGTTGGAGCAATTGTGTAATCAGCTTGTTCTGTCCAACGATGATAGGGTCATTCACAGTGATTTCGTTCAAATCAGTGTTCTCGACATTTTCAATCACCTTTCATTTGACTTTTGACAAACTTTGGTCAGAGAACGAATCTTTGGGACCTTTAGACCTTATGAAGTATGGATGTTCTGTCATTTTCGCAACATTGATCAATTTTAAGTACCTGACAAAGAAAAATAACTCAAGACATATGTGTTAGTTTATGTCGATGGTGAACAATACAAAATATCACACATGATCACGAACACATAAGAGTTGTTCCATTTGAAGATAAACGATCCCACATATATAGAAAGTGACTAAATAGACAGGAATTTGTCTATCTAATTTTGGGAATAGTGAATTTGAAAAGTTAACTTGTGTGGAGTCACTAGACTTTTGTATCTTAATTGACATACTTTGATTTTTGATTGAGAGGGAAATTAATTTGCTTGGGAGAGCGAAAAATAGAATTTTATAAATATGTGGACCGAGATTTATGATTTGATAGTTTTGATTATATGTTTCTTTTTTTTTTTTTTTGGGGGGGGGGGGGGGGACTAAAGGCTCGAAGAATATTTGGTAGTACTTTTGATAGTGACTTGATATTTATGCTTAGGGGTTCTAAAAATTATTCGAAGAGTGAATGAGCTACAATATCTTTAAATAAAGCAACATTTTTACATAAGCAGTTATAACTCATAAATAATTATTGCATGTTCTAAACAAATATGTGACCTTTTTTTGCCAAGGATAGGCCTAACGATTCAAGGAATGTGATTATGATAAATTTATCCGAGCCATTAATTTGTGACAACTCGAGTTTTTATTGAATCGAATTCAAAATCTCAAAAATAGGCTTTGATTCCGTCTATCATTATCACATTGCACAAACCATGATCGTCGATTGTTGGGTCGTGAAAGCCGTCAACATAAGGGTTGACTTATTAAATGTCGAATCGATATCCAGGATTGATCCACCTAAGGCATATGCATTCATAACTTAAATTGAGAGTTGGTTTAGATCGATCTTATGTTTTCTAAGATTTGTCATTCTATACACAAGGTTCCCGAGTGGACAACTTGAGGGAGGAGGCTATGCGGTCACAGGGAAAAAGATCCGGACACCCCGTGCATATGCCAACTCCCCTAACTTTGAGAATTTAGAAAGAAGTTTGCGGGTGCACAAAGTACACCTTGCATGTACGTATGATAGTGTTAATTTCCAATAAGTGGACAAATATGAACGGAATGGCAGTTTATAAAGAAGTAACAAATATATAATTTATGAAAACAATAACAAATAAACAGTTAAATAGCATAAGCATAAAAAATAGGCATTAGGCATGCAATATAAGCAAACAACTAAACATATGCTAAAAACCTTAAATAATTAACCTAAGTCTGTTATGGTTAGAACCTGTTAAATCTCCAACAGATTCGCCATTTCTGTTATGACGTAATTCAACTATCTTTAGAAAAATCACTTTTTGAAATGTTCTAAGTATAAAACATTTAGAAATGTACTTAGAAAGAGTCGCTACTCAATTTTTTTTAAAGAAATTAAGAAAACTTCAATTTAAAAAGTCTCTAACAAATATCTTTACAACTTTAGAGATAATGGGTAAGAGGTTCGTATTACGCTTCAAAAAGGGTTTTAAGGCATTTGAAGCGCCCGCTAACACGCGGTTGTCCTACGGCTTAGGTTAAATATCATTGACTATTTTTTGGGAAAATGATTTGACATAAAGAATAATAATTTTTAATATTGTTTAATTTTGAGAAATATAATGAAACAAAGAACAATTTTAATTTTGAAGAAAGAGGATATTGATTGAAATATTTGTGTTTAAATTGAAAGTGAATATAATTTTAGCAAAGTTAGATTAAGTAGAATTTATTTGACTCATTTTTAAAATAATAATTTAAATCAAATTGACATGAAATATATTTTAAATTATTTGAAGAATAAATTTAAAAAATTTACTAAATATCTTCACTAGAATTATAAGAGTTGATCAAAATAAATTATGTTAAAACATATTAACATAAAGAATATGGTTCATCTTCTCGGTGATCTAATAATTCTAAAGTTAAAATTAATAAACAACAGACAATAAATAATCAAAATTAAATAATTTAAGGATAAAAAGAGAAAATGAATTTGGGCCCCTTTTTATGGCCGAACTTGTTGTTGTTGTACTTGGGCTTTGGCCCATGTATACCAGTGTATACAAGATATGTATAAAAGTGTATACAATTCATTGTTTAGCTTTCCAAGACCTGTATACCTATTCGTCAGCTTCCAATGATCAAAATTAAAAAGAGGTTTGACTAGATGAGGAAGAATCGAGTCTATGCCTCAAGTTAAAGAGTAAAGGAGAGGAGAACAATGTGAACGAACTTAAGGTCTTAACGGACGTCCATGTAAATTGTTGGAGAAAAAGATCTGGAATTCCATATCACCAAAAAAATGGTGGACTATAGCACACGAAAATCGACAAAATAGGGGGCTTACCTACTCTGCGCTACTTTGACTTTGAAAATGGTCGCTACTTTGACTTTGAAAATGGGTCGTGTTTGACGTAATGACCAACCGTACATAGATTAAGACTTAACGGACGTTCATGTAAATTTTTTGCTTTAATAATCTCTGAAATCCTGATCACCAAAAAACTGGTGGACAATAGCAAACACAAATCAACAAAATGGGGGTTTACGTACTTTGGGGGCTTTTTTAACCTTGAAAATCGATCGTTTTGGTCGTGGTGACTAACAAGTTCCACATATAAGGTCTTAACAGAAAGTTATGTAAATTTTTTGCATAAATAATCTTAGAATCCGGATCACCAAAAAAGATGGTGGACCATAGCACACAACAATCGATAAAATAGGGTGCTTACCTACTATGAAAATCATTTGACCTTGAAAATGGACCGTTTTAACCGTGGTGACCAACTTTTTTCATAGATAAGGTTTTAACGGGCGTCCGTGTAAATTTTTTGCAAAATAATATCTAAATTTCAGATTATCAAAAAAAGATAGTGGACTATAGTACAAGAAAATTGGCAAAATGGGGGGTTTACCTGCTCAGCGACGCGTTTGACCTTGAAAATAGGTCATTTGGTCATGCTGACCAATCAACTCTATTCATAAGGTTTTAACAAAAGTTTGTATAAATTTTTGGAAAAGTAGATCCCAAAATTTCGGATCACCAAAAAAGATGGTAGACTATATAGCACACAAAAATTGGCAAAATGGGGGATTTACATGTTCTTGGCTCGTTTGACCTTGAAAATGGATCGTTTTGGCCTTGCTGACCACCCAATTTCAAAGATAAGGTAGTAACGGATGATCATGTAAAATTTTATCAAATATTATCTCGGAATTCTGAATCAACCAAAAAGATTGTTGACTAGACTCCATAGATAAGGTCTTAAGGGAAGTCCATGTAAATTTTTGGCAAAAATGATCTTGGAATTCTAGATCACCAAAAAAGATGGTGGACTATAGCACAAGAAAATCGACAAAATAGGGGGTTTACATGCTATGCGGCTCATTTGACCTTGAATATGGATTGTTTTGGTCGTGATGACGAACCAAGTATTTAGATTAGGTCTTAATTTATGTCCGTGTAAATCCTTACCAAAATCGATATTGTAATTCCGGATCAACAAAAAGATTGTTGACTACAGCATAGGAAAATTTGCAAAATGGGGGGTTTACCTGCTCTTTGGGTTGTTTGACCTTGAAAATGGGTTTTTTTTCCGTGGTGACCAACCAGATCTATAGATAAGGTCTTAACGGACGTCCGTATAAACTTTTGGAAAAGTCAAATCTCAGAATCCCGAATAACCAAAAAATTGGTGGACTGCACAAGAAAATCGACAATATGGGGGTTTACCTGCTCTTTGGCTTGTTTGACCTTGAAAACGAGTCATTTTAGCAGTGGTGACCAACCGTCTATATAAGCTCTTAACGGACGTTCGCTTAAATTTTTGGCTAAAATAATCTCGAAATTCTGGATAACCAAAAAAGATAGTGGACTATAGCACACGAAAATCGACAAAATGAAGTTTTTACCTGCTCTATGACTCGATTGACCTTGAAAATAAGCCATTTTGTTCGTGGTTGTTATGTCGTATTTTATATATCTTTAGAAAAATCACTTTTTGAAATGTTTTAAGTATAAAACACTGAAGAAAAATACTTACAAAGAGTCATCATTTAATTTTTTTTAAAGAAATTAAGAAAACTTTAATTTAAAAAGACTATAACAGATTAAATCTTTAAAAATTTAGAGAAAATGTGTAAGAGGTTATTTTCGCTTCAAGAATAATAATTTTTAATTTTTGATTAATTTGAGAAAATAAATTAAACAAAGAACGATTTTAATTTTTAAGAAAGAGGATATTGATTGAAACATTTGTGTTAAATTGCAAGTGAATATAATTTTAACAAAGCTAGATTAAGTAGAATTTATTTGACTCATTTTAAAAATAATAATTTAAACCAAATTGACATGAAATCTATTTTAAATCACTTGAAGGATAAAAAAGATGACTAAATATATTCACTAAAAGTACAAGAGTTGATCAAAATAAATTCTGTTAAAACATATTAACATAATGAATATGGTTCATCTTCTCGGGGTTCTAATAATTCTAAAGTTAAAATTAACAAAAAACAAATAATAAATAATTAAAATTAAATAATTTAAGGATAAAAAGAGAAATGAATTTGGGCCCCTTTTTTAGGGCCGAACTTGTTGCTGTTGTACTTAGGCTTTGGCCCATGTATACCAGTGTATACAAGATATATATACATGTGTATACAATTCATTATTTAGCTTTCCGAGACATGTACACCTGTTCTTCAGCTTCCAATGATCCAAACAAAAGAGAGGTTTGACTCGATCATAGTGACTCGGAAGGAGTTGTCACATGCAAACAAAACAAAGGAAAAGAGTTAATATATAAACAAACTTGAGATAAAAAATAAGGAGTAAAACGATTTATTAAAAAAAACAATGTGAACAAACTCAAGAGAGTATAGTTCGACATATAATCCCACTAAATCATATCATACAGATACACATTTGAAAACTATCAAATTTCAAGGGATTAATTAAGGGAGAATACTAATCATCTTCAAGCTAATGAATCAATACAACAACTTGCATCACATGTGGATGGGCAACAAACACGATATCATGTAATTCGATTCTCAATCATGTTGAAATCCAACTCGGACAATAATTACGAGTCACAACATAAACTCAATATATATGACTACCAACATGATAAAGTGTGAGTTCATGAAAAGAGTAAGGAATCTAACACCAAACAAAGGGACAAGAGTTAATCGGGAAAAAGCGAAAATGGAATGAGTTTAAGAGAAGCTTCAATAAAGAAAACAATTGGATTTGTACCAATATTCTGTATCAAAAAAAGGATAAATAAATACCCATATCAAGACAAGGAATATCAAGACTTTTGGGAGAAAAAGACAACAGTAACTTTATATACATATGTACCAACAACCATATAAAAAATCATCAAGATATGATAACTTTTAGCACACAAGTCACAATCACGAGCCAAGGGTCTAATAAATCACAGTAATCGCATTCAAAAAAGCTTAAACTATATTTATCGCACAACACATTACTCGTCAGCGAGAAGAGTAACACTTCGTATCTTCAAGGAAATCAGATATCAAAACAACAGCAACATGATCAGAAGAATTGAAAATTTTGAAACTGCAATAACACGAGATGAAGGAAAATTTAGCAAAGAGAAAGGGAATATTACCTTCTTTGGAGCAGCGAGACTAGGATGACCAGCTTGACCGAGAAGAACTCCACCACTATGAATCGATTTTGATGAGCTCCAGAAAGTAAAACAACTTTTTTTTTATGAAATTCCCTCTGTTTTAGGGCAGTAAATTAATGTTCGAAAATTTTTTCCCCTATTTTTTGTCTCTACTTTTTCTCCCTCCAAATACTAAAGAAGATGGAGGTTTATATAGACGAATTTGGAGTTGGTTTAGGGGGAAAACGGATGAAATTTTTTGAATGAATTTGAAATTTAAAATTTGTACCAAGATCCTCAAATCCTTGCTCAAAATCAGGAAAAAGGCGGATTCTTGTATATGCGAGAGTATTGTTCGCGCTGCCATTGATGTTGATGCAACGGGTCTACATGATATAATTTATTTATGTTTCACTAATATTCTTGTAAAACTTATTGTAGATGACCAAATTTTTTTCTTCGAATACAAAAATCAAATTACAATATAAACAAAAAAATAGTTTATTTTTTTTTCTTTAAATAAAGGAATGAAAGAAAAAAATAAAATAAGAATGAGAAACTCAAAGAATTATAATAACAGAAGTCAAAAAATGTATTATGTATTAAAAAAAATAAAATATACCTTGAACTTTGATAGAAAAATCATATATATCCCTAAACAATTTTTAAAAAAAATTAAAAGTAATAAATATTAATTTAAAACTATTTTTTTTAACTTCCATTAAATGAAGGGTATATGTGAGTCATTTTATAAGGGCAGGGGTATATGTGTGCCGTTTGTATAACGGTAAGGGGATATATGAGCCACTTTCATAACGAGGGGTGTATCAGCTCCAAATGACAAAGTTGAGGGGTATATCAGACCCTTTTCCCTTGTTGGAATTGGGCTGAGAATAATAAAGTGTGCTGGAAATTAGCCCAACTTTTGTAAAGTAGAGCAAAATATTGGTTGAAACAATTTTAAAAAATAACCAAATTAATTGCAAATTCGGTCAAGTTTGATAAGACGAATTAATATCAATTAATTAACGAGCTTCTTAATTTTAACGAAACAAAATAATTAACTTGTTTATAAATAAATAACTAAAAAACATTTGCCAACTTAAAATAAACTAATTTAATAAAATATTCAACTAAAATTTAAAATCTTTTTGAGATGGTTTTCAAATATTCATAAAATATATTAATTATATATAATTATATAGAACATATAAATTATTTAAATTATGAAAAAACGACGAAGCTATTTAAAATAACTTGCAAACTATATTTATTATTTTATTTCTATTTTGAAATTCTTATAAAACTAATTATTTTAAATCGTTTGAAATTTAAGAATTTTGATGATTAATTTATATATTAGAGGGCCAAAATTGGGTGTCAACAGTGGTGACCAATCGTCTCCATATATAAGGTCTTAATGGACATAGGTGTAAATTTTTGGTACAAATGATCTCAAAATTTCTGATCACCAAATAAAATGGTGGACTATAGCACACATAAATTGAAAAAACTTGGGGGTTTATATGCCTTGGGGCTCATTTGACCTTTAAGATACGCCATTTTGGATTGATGACCGACCAACTCCATAGACACAATTTTAAAAGACATTTGCGTAAATTTTTGGCAAAAATAATCTTAGAATTCCGGATCAACAGAAAAGATTGTGGACTATAACACATGAAAATCGGCAAAACAGGGGGTTTACCTGATCTGGGCTCGTTTGACCTTGAAAATAGCCCTTTTGTCCATGTTGACCAATCACTCCATAGATAATGTCTTAACAGACGTTCCTTTAAATTTTTGGCTAAAATGATCTCGAAATTCTCGATCACCAAAATATATGGTGGACTATAGCACATGAAAATCACCAAAATGTGGAGTTTACCTTCTTTGGCTCGTTTGATCTTGAAAATGGATCGTTTTGGCCGAGGTGACCTATTGGATCCATATATAAGCTGTTAACGAACGTCTGTAAAAACATGTGGCAAAAATGATCTCAAAATTGGGATCACCAAAAAAGATGGTGGACTATATAGCACATGAAAATCGGAAAAATAGGGTGTTTACCTGCTCAAGGCTCGTTTGACCTTGAAAATGGGTTGTTTTAGCCATGGTTACTGACATCCTCCATATATAAGGTCTTAACGGACATTTCTAAAAGATTTTGGAAAAAAATAATCTTGAAATTCCGGTTCACAAAAAAATATGGTGGACTAAAGAACACGAAATTGGCAAAATAAAGGGTTTACTAACTCTAGGGCCGTTTGACCTTGAAATGAGTTTTTTTGGCCATGGTGACCAACGGGCTCCAATAAGGTCTTAACGGACATCCGAGTAAATTCTTAGCAAAAATGATCTCAAATTTCTAGATCACGAAAAAAGATGGTGGACTATAACACAAGAAAATTGGCAAAATAGGGGGTTTATCTGCTATGGCCTTGTATAACCTTCAAAATGGGTCGTTTGGCCGTTATTACCAACCAGCTCAGTATATAAGGTATTAACTGATGCCCATGTACTTTATTGGAAAAAATTATCTCGAAATTTTGTATCACAAAAAACGATAGTGGACTATAGCACATGAAAATTGAAAAAATCAGAAATTAGCTGTTTTGGGACTCGTTTGACCTTGAAAATAGGTCGTTTTAGCCGTGGTGACCAACCAACTCCATAGATAAGGTGTTAACGGATGTCTGTGTAAATATTTGGCAAAAAAATATCAGAATTCCAGATCACCAAAAAAATGGTGGATTATAGCACAAGAAAATCATCAAAATGGGGGATTAAGCTGCTCTGAGGCTCGTTTGACCTTGAAAATGGATCGTACTGGGTGTGGTGACTATCCGGCTGAATAGATAAGGTTTTAACGGACGTTCGTGCAAATTTTTGGTAAAATTGATCTTGAAATTTCGTATCACCAAAAAAGATGGTGGACTATAGCACACGAAAATCGGTAAAATGGGGGTTTTACCTGCTTCGGGGCTCGTTTAACCGTGAAAATGGTTTGTTTTATCCATGGTCACCAAAAGACTCCATATATAAGATCTTAACGGACGTTCTGCAAATTTTTTGCAAAAATGATCTCGGAATTCGGATCACCAAAAAATATGGTAGACTATAGTATACGAAAATCAATCAAATAGGTCATTTACCTCTCTGGAGTTTGTTTGACGTTTTAAATAGGCCGTTTTAGATTTGGTCACAAATTGGTTACATAAATAAGGTCTAAATGGAACTTAGTGTAAATTTTAAGCAAAAATGATCTCAGAATTCTAGATCACCAAAAAAGATGGTCGACTATAACACACCAAAATTGGCAAAATGGAGGTTTTACTCGCTTAAGGCACGTTTGACCTTTAAAACGGGTCGTTTTGACCGTGTTGACCAACTTACTCCATAGATAAGGTCTTAACGGACATATGTGTAAATTTTTGGAAAAAATGATCTCGTTTTTGTAGATTACCAAAAAAGATGGTGGACTACAGCATGAAAATCGGCAAAATGGGCTTTAAATTCTCTAGAGCTCGTTTGACCTTTAAAATGGGTCGTTTCGGACGTGGTGACCAACTGACTTCATAGATAAGGTCTAAACGGAAGTCTATTTAAATTTTTGGATAAAATAATCTCGGAATTTCGGATCACCAAAAAAGACGGTAGAATATAACACAGGAATATTGGCAAAATGGGGGTTCACTTACTTTAAAGCTTGTTTGACCTTGAAAGTGGGTCATTTTGGTTGTGGTCACAAACTAGCTCCATAGATAAGGTCTTAACTGACGTCCGTATAGTTTTTTGGCCAAATTGATCTCGATATTCTAGATCACCAAAAAAGATGGTGGACTATATAACATACTAAAATCGGCAAAATGGGGAGTTTACCTCCTCTGGGGATTGTTTGACCGTGATAATGAGCCATTTTTGGCGTGGTTACAAACCGGCTCCATAGATAAGGTGTTAATGGACGTTCTGTAAATTTTTGTCAAAAATGATCTCGTAATTCTAAATCACCTATAAAAAGGTGAACTATAGCACAAGATAATCGTTAAAATGGGGGGAAGGTGAATTATAGCATATGAATATCGGCAAAATGGGGGATTTACTTGCTCTTGGCTCGTTTGGCCTTGAAAATGGGTCATTTTGACCGTGGTGAAAAATTGTCTCTAGAGATAAGGTCTTAACGGACGTCTTTGTAAATTTTTGGCAAAAATGATCTTGGATTTTGGATCATTAAAAAGATTATGGACTATAGGACACGAAAAATTGACAAAATGGAGGGGGGGGGGTTTACTTGCTCTTGGGCTTGTTGGACCTTGAAATGGGTCGTTCTGGCCATGGTGACCAACCGGCTCAATAGATAAGGTTTTAACGGACGTCTATGTAAATTTAGGGCAAAAATAATCTCGGAACTCTAGATCACCAAGAAAGAATGATGGACTATAGCATACGAAAATCGGCAAATTTGGGGTTTTACCTACTCTGTGGCTCATTTGACCTTGAAAATAGATCAATTTGGACGTGATGACCAACAAGCTTCATTAACAATATCTTAATGAAAGTATGTATAAATTTTTGGCAAAAATAATATCGGAATTCCAGATTACCAAAAAAAATGGTGAACTTTAGCACATGAAAATCGGCAAAATGAGGGGTCTACCTACTTTGGGGCTCGTTTGACCTTGAAAATGGGTAATTTTAGCTGTGGTGACAAACTGACTCCACAGATATGGTCTTAAAAGACATCTTTTAAATTTTTAGAAAAATGGATCTCAAAATTTTGGATCTCCAAAACTGATGGTGGAATATATAGAATACGACATTCGGCAAAATGGGGGATTTACTTACTCTACGACAGTTTGACCTTCAAAATGGTTGTTTTGTTCGTGGTGACATACCGACCTGATATGTAAGATCTTAGCAAACGTCCGTGTAACTTTTTAGAGAAATGATCTCGGGATTACGAATCACTATAAAAGATTGTGGACTATAGCACAAGAAAATCGACAAAAATGGGGTTTACTTGCTCTGGGGCTCGTTTCACCTTGAAATTGGGATTTTTTGGTCGTTGTGATCAACTTACTCTACAAATAAGGTCTTAAGGGACATCCGTGTAAATTTTTGGAAAAAATGATCTCACATTTCTAGATCACCAAAAAAAATGGTGAACTATAGCACACAGAAATCATCAAAATTGGGGGTTTAGCTTCTATGGGAATCGTTTGACCTTGAAAATGGATCGTTTTGTCCGTGGTGACCAACTGAATCCATAGAAAAGGTCTTAACAAATGTCCGTATAAATCTTTGACAAAAATGATCTTAAAAATTCGGATCACCAAAAAGATGGTGGACTGTATAGGTCACAAAAATTAGTGAAATAGGGGGGAGGGTTTTACCTGCTCTAGGGCTCATTAAACCTTGAAAATGAGCCTTTTTTGCTGTGAAGACCAATCGGTTCCATAGATAAGGTCTTACCGACTTCAGCGTAAATTTTTGGAAATATGATCTTATTTCGGATCACCAAAAAAGATGGTGGACTATAGCACAAGAAAATCGACTAAAATTGGGGGTTTACCAGCTTTGTGGCTCGTTTGACTTTGAAATTGGTCATTTCGTCTGTGGTGACCAATCGACTTAATAGATAAAGTCTTAACAGATGTCCGTATAAGTTTCGGAAAAATGATCTCAGAATTTCGGATCACTATAAAAGATGGTGGACTATAACACACGAAAATCGGTAAAATACGGGGTTTACCTGCTCGATGTGTTATTTTGTCTTTAGTGATAAATCAGCTCCATAGATAAGGTCCTAACATATGTCCATGTATACTTGTTAAAAGTGATCTTGAAATTCTGGAACACCAAAAATAAGGGGGACTATAGCACACGAAAGGTGGAAAAATTGGGGGTTTACCTTCTCTGGAGCTCGTTTGACCTTGGAAATGGATCGTTATGACCATAGTAACTAAATGGATCCATATATAATGTTTTAACAGACGTCGGTGAAATTTTTTTGCAAAAATGATCTTAGAATTTTGAATTACTAAAAAAGATGGTGGACTATAGCACATGAAAATCGTCAAAATGGGAGGTTTACCTGCTTTTGGGGTTTGTTTGACCTTGAAAATGAGTTGTTTTGGACATGTTGACCAACCAGCTAATGGATAAGGCCTTAATGAACTTCAATTTTTTTCAAAAATGATATCGAAATTTTGGATTACCAAACAAGATAGTAGACTATATAGCACACAAAAATCGAAAAAATGGGGGGTTTACATGCAATGGGGCTCGTTTGACCTTTGAAATGGATCGTTTTGGCCTTATTGACCAACCAACTCCCTAGATAAGATCTTAAATGACCTCCGTGTAAATATTTTGCAAAAATGATCTCGGAAGTATGGATTACCAAAAAGGTTGGTGCACTATAACACAATAAAATCGGCAAAATGGGGGTTTTACCTACTCTGTGACTTGTTTGACCTTGAAAATGGATTGTTTAGCTGTGGTGACCAACCGACTCAATTGATAAGGTCTTAACTAATTTCCATGTAATTTTTTGAAAAGATAATCTCAAAATCTGAATAACCAAAAGGATGGTGGACTATATAGCACTCGAAAATTTGTAAAATGGTGGGTTTACCTGCTATGGTGCTCGTTTGACTTTGAAAATGAATCGTATTGGCTTTGGTTATCAAACAGCTCCATATAGAAGGTCTGAATGGACATTCGCATAAATTTTCAGCGAAAAATGATCTCAGAATTACGAATCACCAAAAGAGATGGTGGACTATATACCTCATGAAAATCGGCAAAATAGGGGTTTACTTGCTCTGGGCATGTTTGATCTTAAAAATAAGTCATTTTAGCAATGTTGATCACCAGATCCCTAGATATAGTCTTAACGGACGTTTGTGTAAATTTTTAACAAAAATGATTTTGGAATTTAGGATCATTAAAAAAGATAGTGGACTATAGCACAAGAAAATGGCAAAATGAGGGGTTTACTTGCTCTGGGGATTGTTTGGCCTTGTAATTGAGCCGTTTTGACCGTGGTGACCAACCGACTCCATAGAGAAGGTCTTAGAAAATTTGTGTGAAAATAATGCCAAAAATGTTCTCGGAATTCCGGATCTCAAAAATAGATAGTGGACTATAGCACACAAAAATTGGCAAATTAGGGGGTTTACCTTTTCTAGTCTCGTTTGACCTTGAAAATAGGTCGTTTTGGCTGTGGTGAAAGCGACTCCACAGATAAGGTTTCAACGGTCGTCCGTGTAAATTTCTTGCTAAAATGATCTCGGAATTCTACATCGCCAAAAAAGATGGTGGACTATAGCATACAAAAATCAGTAAAATTGGGGGTTCACCTGCTCTGCAGCTCGTTTGACCTTGAAAATATGTTGTTTTGACTGTGGCGACAAACCAGCTCTATATATAATGTCTTAACGGACGTCTGTGAAAATTTTTGACAAAAATAATCTTGAAATTCTTGATCACCAAAAAATATATTATACTATAGCAAACAAATATAAGGAAAATAGGGGGTTTACCTGCTTAGTGGCGCATTTGACCTTGCAAATGTGCCTTTTTTGATGTCGTAAACAGCCGGGCCCTTAGATAAGGTCTTAACAGACGTCCGTGTAAATTTTTGCATAAATGAGCTTGAATATTCGGATTACCTCAAAAGAAGGTGGACTATAGTACACGAAAATCAACAAAGTAGAAGGTTGACCTGCTTTGGGATCGTTTGACCTTTAAAATTGATCTTTTTGGCCATGGTGAAGAACCGACTTCATAGACAAGGTCTTAAAGAACGTCTATGTAAATATTTGGCAAAAATGATGTTGAAATTCTGGATCAACAGAAGAGATGTTGGACTACAGCACACAAAAATCAACAAATTGGGCATTTACTTTCTCTGAGATCGTTTGACCTTGAAAATGGGTCATTTTACCTGTGGTGACCGACCGACTCCATTTAGGTAATTTTCCTTAACTGAACAGACTAACTTCAAACAGGCATATCTCGGTGGCGTTGAAAAGCGAATTTAAATACATTTCATTTTATATCTTATGGCCACCTAACTCATCATGTACTGAAAGTTATGGTTGTCTGAAATTGACCCAAAACTCACAACTTAAGCATAACTAGCAAAATTCTCAATTTAGCTTTTCCAAATTAGTTCTTTCTAATAAATCCAACTATTTCTAAGACGGGATGATTTAATTTAAGTCTTAAAGAATTTAACACGTAACTCAGTCGATTAGTAAGCATAAGTCAGTCACATAGTTAGTAAGGCATATAAGTTAGTCACGTCATTTAGCGTATTAAGTCACATAAGTTACATAAGTCAGACTTAAAGAATTTAACAAAGCCACGTTACATTAGTTTGTAGTAACATTGGGATAAAGGAGAGAAAAAAATAAAAAGTTACATTATTAGTTCTCACATTAGTTAGTATATGTCACATTACATTAATTAATAGTCGAATTAGGAATAAAGAAGAAAGAATAAAAAGTGACAGTCAAACAAGTCACATTAAATTAGTTAGTCGTCACATTATTAAAAGTATGAGTATCTATGACCGGATCTGAGTGAATCCGCCAAGAATAACGTACACGAGCGAGTAGTTTACGTCTGATAAACTAGATTTTGTTTGTGAGATGAAGGAAAGTAACGAGTTTAGGGGCCTTTTCTTCGGATTTTAGGGAGTTTTTTATGGGTAAATCGTGTGGGTTAAATGGGTTATGTGCGGGTTTTGTAATTTGGGTTAAAAAATTTGTCAACCCAAATTGTGGAGTAGGATTGCATCACGTGTACATAATGAGTGTTTGGTTAGTGGAAGGGGAAAATGTGAACTGATTATTGTTATGGACGAAAAGTATGACGGAGGAAATTGACAAATCATTTGCGAAAGTTTGAGGACATATTTGTCCTTTTATCCAATTTTAAAAGTTGAGATTCAAAAAACAACAAAGGAGGAACAACTAGTTGACATAAAACTATTTTTGTAAACAGATTTATAAAGGAGGAACAACTAGTTGACATGGACATTGAAGATTTACATGCTTGCAACACACTAGAAAAACTAATAGCATCAAGACATACAATGAAATCCTAGCACTAACATTAGCAGTCCCAGAAATAAAATAGACATCAATAAGGGATATGATTAATGGATTAGAATCATGATGAACCTTATAAATGCAAACGATAATAGGTAGCTTGTTGCTCAAAGCATCCCGTGATAGCGAAGTTTGAAAAATAGTCGTACCTCAAAGGACATACTCTAGATAGTCTATCCTAATACAAGCATTACTAATCAAAACATCAGGAATGAGAAAGGAACAGACCCCAAAAGATGTAGTTTGGACAGTCACCCTAATGCAATCATTACTACAAGAGATTATGTCAAAAACAAGGAAAATGGAAAAATAGAAAATCCCGCACTAGAAAAGTTCAAGAAGGATCAGTCCTCAAAAAATGTAACTTGAACAATCTTCCCTAATATAAGCATTAGTAATTAAAACATTTCATATTAACATAGTTCGGAGAAGGGGCCACACCTGAAAGGGTGTAATGTCCAATGGAAACACTAGTATTTTAAAACCGACACATTATTTTAAAACAAACATACAAAACCACTTTTGAGACTAAAAACCCACACATTATTTTCAAACCAACATACAAAACCAAACAAATCTTCACACAAAATAATAGAAAATGCAAGTCTGATATTCTAGCTTTGACTGGTAAAATTAACATCTTAGCGACATTATAAAGTCTAGTAAAATAACAACAACCTCCTCAAAATAAATATTTTCCATTAACATCCATGTATGACTTACATATATGATATATGCATACCACTAACATCTGTTAGAAAAACATATATGCACGGTGGAAGCATATAATGATCTTTACGGCTTACATGAATAATCAATAACAAAAACCGTTTATGCTAAAACACATAATCATGCTAGAACATACAAAAATACAGAAATTTAATTCGACAAATACCTCTTGAAGTGTGAGCGGATACCTTCAAGCGAATGCCCAAGATAGATAAACTTTCAAGTGAATCTACAAAATAGCTATTGTCTTCTACGGTGATCCCAAGTCACATCCGAACTTTCTCAATACTTGGGCGGGCAAGTATCGAGTAGAAAACTAATCATCTTTTTTTCTATGTTAGGAGAATTCCTATATATAGAGATTTCTTCCTAATCCAAAAGGAATAGAAAACCTATTTTTTCTAGAAGACTAGAAAAAACCATATTATTCTTCCTTTTTTTTCATGGAAATAGGATTTTGAGTTCTAGTTAAATATGGACACTATAGGGACCACAAAATAAATTACCGAGGCTTCCTATTATCGAAATAATTCCAAATTATTAATTTGAATTATTCTTACCATAATAAATTACAAATCATTCCACTAGAAATTCGTAATTGCACTCCTCTATTTTGTAATTCCCCATTAAACACTTATGTAATTCCCCATGTTAAGATTTCAGATACTAATCAATAAATTACATTACTGACAAATTTAACTTAATAATTAATTTCCTTAATAGCACTACTTAACTTATTTCATGTGTCGGATTCACAAATCCACTTGCATGATTTGACACGAAGAAAACTTACAAGTTTCTCAAAAAGGCATATCAATCAATCTCTATAATGAGACATGGATTCCATCAACTTACTTATTATTTCACCGATATATATTATTATCATCCAACTTACATGACATATTTACCCATCTCGAAATCTCACCTTTTAATAAATCAAAAAGATAATTAATATATACATATCATAAAAGTTATATCGGAATTAAGAATATAAGTACATCTAATAGTTTAGAGAATATGTTTTTGTCAGTCAGTCTAAAACAACTATCTCTACTCGGTCCCAATCAATACATACAAAATGTAATAACACAAGAAGTTGGAACTATGCCATTCCCGTAATCAAGATAAATTACATATAATCTTGTGCTACAATCGTACCCGATGGCATGTCCACTTTCCATCCTAGATTCTGAACCAAAAACTTTATACTTACAAGAACTGATGATTTAATCCTCGGTGTATAAGCTAAAACTCTGTACACTAAATCATCTACTATATAAGTAAATAGACACCATAAACGAATATATGATCTACTGAATCTTAGCAAATATTTAATCTCTAATAAATATTACTTCTTAACATATGGTTAATAGTATATATCCCAACAATCTCCCACTTAGACATTTAACCATCACAATTGTTATAATATACTATATCTAAATACATGGTTTATAGTATATACCCTAACAATCTCCCACTAGATTTTAATCTTGAAAATTGTTAGAATACAATGTCTAAATACATGATTAATAGTACATACCCTAACAATCTGCAACTTAGACTCTTAACTATGTATTTACAACTTTCGCAGGCATTCCTTTATTTCTAATCGAAAGAAAATTTACCAAGCTATTTTATCATGATATTTTTTCTAGTAGTGCTTCGTCGTAACAAATCGATTTTGTACTAGATCTTGAAAGACCTTATCATGAAACCCTCCAAGAGTGTATTTCTTTTCAGGAGCTCTATCATAACAGTTCTCTCAAGCATACAAAACAACTCAATCTTCGTTATGATTCTCTCACTACAACTAAGTACTACTATTATAATCACACTTTCATGTTCTTGAGTTTTATATTTTCTTCAAAAAATTTCGATAATGAATTATTAAAAACTTCTCATGAAGTGTTATTTTAATTTGCTCAACATCACTCCCACTACTTGAGATAGTAGTATTCTTATGTTTAGTAACGTTTCTCCCACTACTTAAGTGCAATGGGACGTCAATTCTAACATACCCATTAGATGTTCTTGAGCTTATAAATTTACAATTGACTTATTTGTTATTTCTTTGTTCAATTTCCGTGAAGATAATTTACTTCTAGGAACATTGTTTACTAAAATTATCCTTTTCTCTAAATCAAAGAGTTGTCTTAACAATTGACTTATTTTCTCTAGGACACTATAATAAACCTTGTTTCATTCTTTAGGATATCCAATTAACACACACATTTCATTCTTAATTTCAATTTTTCTTATTCTCCCACTCAGCACATGTGCTAGACAATCCTATATCTGAACATGTCACAGATTAGACTTACGTCAAATCCAACTAGTTCAATAGTTGCTCGAGGTACTAATATGAAAGAAATTGAATTCAAAATGTGATATGTAGTTATTAGAACCTATCCCAAAAGAAACAAAATGACTAATAATAAGTCAATAATAAATCTCATCATCTTCATAAGCGTCAAATTATTTTCTCTTCTACACCAATCTATTATAGAGTGTCTAGTATAGACAATTGAAAGACAATTATTCTATAAGATAAGTGACTTATGAGATAAGAGGTTTACGTCCCTACAATCAGATTGTAGTCACTTTTTCATGATGATACTTTCACGTGTTTTAAATATTTTGAGTTTATCAAGACATTTAGACTTATAAAACATCAAACTATATATTCATATCACGAGTAATTGTCTTGAAAACTCAAAAACTCAAATTCACCTCTTGCCCATGTGCTCATTTATTACATAAATCAGAATAGATTAATTATAACTTATTACTACCTCTTAAATCCTTTTTAAGAGGAAAACTAAGGTCTCTTAGTCATTTTCCTTCTAAACTAAATGTGCATGTTGGTAGTGACTTCACTTTCAATGAATAGTTATGTCCATCCATTAACCAACCTCAAAATTCTATTCAAAATATATGACTTAGACCCTAATGTACTGATAAGCCTCATTCAACTTAAAATATATTTTTCCTTATAAGACAGATTAGTATAATTTAATTCTCTCATACTTATAAAATAATCATGCATCAATATACCACAAGAAATAAAATATTTCTCAAACTCAATGATAGAAGAGTTACAAATAAATATATTATATACTCATCTCTTATCTGGTTAGAAACTAAAAATAATTTCTTCTAACATAAGGTACATATACAATGCATTCATTAAGTTAATATCTGATCTCAACCAAAAGAAAATCTTAAGTAGTACTAAGTGGGTGTGTAAAGTCTATTGAGAATATGAGACGCAATACTTCAAATAGATCATAATATTTCGAATAATCCCGAATAACAAAATTCAGGGCTCATTTATACATATATATTCATGCATCTCGAATAGTCAATCGTTGGGATTGAAGAACTACTCATGAAATACACATGTACAACGACCGATTATTTACTCCATAAACATATATAAACCTAATTCAGTTGGAAAATTTACTGTTAGTTTAAGTCAACTGAAAATCCTCTAGCTACATTGATCCAATCTTATATTACTCAGTTTAGGAGAGTTAATATAGATTATTAAAACTAGACAATTAAATACATAGTGACTTGTATCAATTTCATCCGTTAGGGAGGAAGGTGTAAGCCAACACATAAAACTAATACTTAACTACTATTTAATAAATTATGACAAAAAAATCATATAACGATCCAAAAAAATTAATTTTTTACTAGGTCGTTCTTATAAATCTACCAAATTTCAGATCAATCAGAGTTTTTTTTTCGAATTCCAAAACTATGATCAATTCGGTTGAAAACGTTGTTTGGTCATAATAGAATTTAAGATTTTTTCGCTTAGTAATTCTTATTATATATCATCATTTTGTGAAATAGATAAACGAATTAAGAATAAGAACAAAATTCTAAAATTCCAAAAGGAAAGCATGTTTATGTATACATTGAATATTAAAATTCAAAACACACCATAGATATCAAAGCATCTTGAACAATGAATTTTGATGAAAAATGACTACTAATGCAACATATATATGGTGTCAGATATTCACTTCAACAAAATTTATACAAAAGCCAACTCAGATGGAGAGTATATGTTAATTTAAGTTAAGTGAATATCATTTTCCCTAGATCCATTGATCCAATCAAATATTACTCAGTTTAAGAGAGTCAATACAAATAATCAAAAGTAGAGATAAAATTTTAATGACTTGTATTAATTTCATCCATTATGGAGGAAGGTCTAAGCCAACACATGAACTTAATACTTCACAAAAAATTAGTCATCAAGAACATAGAGAACAAACTCTATCACCACTATATTATAGTCGATTAATTATTTTTGGTAAAATTAATTTTCTAGATACAAAAATTATCTAAAAATATCATCTGAATGATCTCAAATTATCCAATCACTGCATAAAATGAGTATTTTAAATTTGATCGTTTATGATGAACCTTCCGAATTTCTGATCAATTAGAGTTCAAAAATAATGTTTATCTCCAAATTTCTTGATGAAATTCAGATTCAAACGATTTAAGGAAAAATGAATAGATCCACATCCTAATCATTTATCAATTTATGTTAACTTATCATTTGTAATCATGTACCACACATAACATAAATCAAATTAATATAAAAGATGATATTCATACTAAATCACATTTTAGTTCCAAAGAATAACTTTAAAATTATTTTAACGACCTCCAACAATTATAACAACATAACAATGAGTACTTTTTACTAGGCCGTTATCAATGAACTTACCAAATTTCAGGTCAATTGGAGTCTATATAAATATTTATTTCCAAATCTATGACGAAATTCAAATTCAAGTGATTTAGATATCTTTAGGAATTAAAAACAATATGACCTACATTCTTAGCACATATCAATTCATGTCAAATAACCATGTACAATCATATTTCAAATTTAACATAAACACAATTGATATAAAGAATGATCTTATCATACTCAAATTAAATTCTAATCTGAAAATTACCTCAACCCATCTAAACAATTTTCATTAGAATCATCAAATTTCAAGTCAATCAAAGATCATAAAATTCACGAACACAAAAAATATGACCAAATTTGAAAAATTAACCGTTTCAGTCATAGTTATGAGTTAAAATAACTCGATTTACATTTTTTTTCTCTTTTAATAATTATCTCATGAGCATAAGTCATATTGTGTGCCTTTTCTTTGACTAAGACATACAACACCTTCTTATATCAAATTGTTCTCTCAATTCATACACTTGAAAATTCAAATATTACGTTTTCTCCATTTTAAACCGGTGAAAACCTTTAATATCTCTTCTCATGAATTATTTTAGTGTTACTAGTATCTAAAAAAACGAATCTCAATTTATGTAAATAAATATTCACCTCTAGAATTCACTTAGGAGTTAGGACAAATTATATATGTTACATTGAGAATATTTTAATGACTCAAATAATAGATCACTTTTTGTAAATCCTATTGATTAATCATAATTCTCATTCATATATTAATTATTTCTACATGTATAAAAAAATAATTTATAAGAATTTTACAATGATTTCAAATAAATAGATTCATTAACAACACTAATTATTAATCATTATTAATTCCTAACCTCTATTATTTATATTATACAAAAAGAAATAATAAACGATGCTCATATAATTAGTTAATCAAGAGAAAAATGTCCACAAAAAAATACCATTAGAGATCTAGGTTTAGGTGGGTGTATATTGTGGATAAAAAATCATTTTTCTTGCCACTGTTAGCCGCCACTCTAGTTCTCCCTTATTTTTTATTTATTTTTTTTCAATAAATATATATTTTATTTAATATTAGCATTGTTGCTCGCGACATTGACAAATAGGATTTTAATAACTTATTAACCTACTTTAAAAAGAAAAAACAAATTCCACTAACATCTCTAGCTTCAAAACTCAACAAGGTAAAGAAAATTGTGGCCACATATTGTTTGCTGTCACGCCATCATTTATCAAATACACCAGCTCCTGATGTGATTGACGGCTTTCATCGACCAAATAATATATTATTGTATATAACTACATATGTATATACCAACTATTAAAGTTATCAAAATAGATGCAAGCAAGGCTCATGATGCCAATTGTTACAAAATATATATGCACGGCGGAAGTATATAATAATTTTTATTGCTCACATGAATAAGAGGTAACCAACACCGTTTATGCTAGAAGACATAATTATTTTAGAACATATAAATATGTAGAAATTTAATTCGATAAATACTTCTTGAATCGTGAACGGATTCAAGTGAATCTACAAAATAGCTATGGTCTTCTATAATGATCCTAAGTCACATCTGAACTCTCTCAATACTTGGGGGGCGGGGGAGTATCAAATAGAAAATTAATTCTCTTTTTTTCTAGGTTAGGAGAATCCCTATACATAAAGATTTCTTCCTAAACCAAAAAGGACTAGAAAACCTAGTTTTTCTAGAAGACTAGAAAAAATTATATTATTCCTTTTTTCATAGAATTAGGATTCTGATTTCTAGTTAAATATGGGCACTATAGGGACCACAGAATTAAATACCGAGGCTTCCCATTATGGAAATAATTTCAAACAATTAATTTGAATTATTTTTACCATAATAAATTACAAATTATTCCACTAGAAATTCGTAATTGCACTCCTCGATTTCGTAATTCCCCATTAAACACTTATGTAGTTCCCCATGTTAAGATTTCAGATACTAATCAATAAATTAAATTACTAACGAATTTAACTTAATAATTAATTTCCTTTAGAGCACTACTTAACTTATTTCATGTGTCGGATTCATAAATCCACTTGTAATATTTGACACGAAGAATACTTATAAGTTTCTCAAAAAGGCATATCAATAAATCTTTATAACGAGACATGAATTTTATCAACTAACTTATTATTTCACCAATATATATTATTATCATCCAACTTACCAGGTATACTAACCCATCTCGGAATCTCACCTTTTAATAAATCAAAAAGATAATTAATATATACAGATCATAATAGTTATATCAGGATTAAGAATATAAGTACATTTAATAGTTTAGAGAATATGTTTTTGTCAGTCAGTCCAAAATAACTATCTCTACTCGGTCCCGTTCAATACATACAAAATGTAATAGCACAAGAAGTTGGAACTATATCGTTGCCATAATCAAGATAAGTTACATATAATCTTGTGCTACAATCTAACCCGATGGCATGTCCACTTTCCATCCAAGATTGTGAACCAAAAACTTTATACTTACAAGAACTGATGATTTAATCCTCGGTGTATAAGCTAAAACTCTGTACACTAAATCATCTACTATATAAGTAAATAGACACCATAAACGAATATAAGATCTACTGAATCTTAGCAAATATTTAATCTCTAATAAATATTACTTCTTAACACATGGTTAATAGGATATATCCCAACAACATCTTCTATTTCTTCTTTCCTATGGAAGCATGGGGAAAACCATAAGGTGACACAATAGTAATCCTTCAAAACAAAAATAACTTTTCAGTTTAGAAACAAGTTGGGCAGAATTATTAATGTAGATATTAATTATTCTGGTACTTTTCGACCTTCGTAATGTGAAGAAATGGAAAATATATGTATATAGTAGCAATATACGAATTAACAATTTGAGGATTCTCAGTAGTTTGATAAGTTTTCTATTTTTATTTTTCACCTGATTGATAAGGGTTATTCGAGAATTAACAAGCAATCCTGAAATGTTCAACAAGGTAAAAGGATGATACAAATACGTAAGAAAAGAAGAATTAAAATATATTACTATACCTTGGAAAGTTGTAGAGAAAGGATTTAAAAATAATAATTAATGTTGTATGGATTTTTCAAATTGACATATATTAGAAAGAACACTCAAAGTTTAAAAGCTAATTAATAAAAAGATCGTCTTTAAAAAAGTTCTTTGCAAATTTTTTTTTTATAAATTTTATATACTTTTGACGAGAAATCTTTATATTTAAATCTAAGATATACATTTTAATTATTTTTTTATATAAAAGGAAACTGAAAAGGACGGATAATTTTCTATTAATCAAATTATTAAAAAGCTATTGCAAAAAAAAAACTATAAAAGGACCAAAAATTTCATTTTCTCACTACTCTAGAGAGACTACTAAAAAAAACATTATTACTACAAACTTAATTGTGAAGATATATGATTTTTAGGTTTAATATGACACCATCAATTACTAATTTTGTTCATAATTACGATGTAAGTTAATAAAGACTCTATTTAAAGAACAACATTTCTTGCAATTCATTTGTTGAACTTACAGATTAATCGAGAAAAGAAGATAATAATTCACCTTCTTGATATTCTAAAATGAAGTTTATAACTTAAAAGCTTAATTAGGAATACATACATAAAACAAAATTGATATTTGAAAAAATCAATAGAAATATTTGAATGTATCATGAAATTACTTTTTTATATGCATTTAATTTTTTTAAAAATAAAAGAATAAATTAACACCAACCTCTCTTGTCGATTTTTCAAGAATCTAACTGAGCTCGTTGCCAATTACATCTATACATATAACAAAAATCAACATATTAAAATAATTTAAAGATGAAGAAAACATAAATCAAATTTAATTCCAAAGGAGAAGGGAAATAAATGTTTAGCCTTTGCTTAAGGTTTTCACAACCAATTGTTGTTTCGACGATTCAACAAACTTTAGAATACCATCCACCTACGTATACAATATTTAGTTTAGAAATCGCAATTATGGATAACCAATTCAACAGTAAGGAAATAGATCAATGATAAAAACCTTGTCAGTTTGAACATCGAAAACTTTAACTTTTTCATTGTAGAAAATACACAGAGGCGCAATATTTATGGGGTCATATCTCGAAGGGCAAACCCTAATTAATAAAATCAACACAAAGATCAATCGATGAGTATTTTCATTATCGAATGTATTAACTGAGTTAATGCAAATGTCATATGTATTTGCCAACTTTCTTGTATATTTTAAATTTTTTGATGTTCTTTTTATGAGAGATCCTTATATGTATGTAATACATAAGAGGTCTTAATTATTCAAACATAAGAAATCTAAGAAACTATGTTTTTCATATAAATTATAAGACAACTAGTGCTAATTTCTTTATTTTCTATATAAAAGAGCAAGAGTTCTTATTTCCTCAAACTTTTATCGGGAGAACTTTTAAAAAAACACTAATACATTGATCACAACAAATTGTTTATTTCTTTCCATTATTTATTCTTCTAGAGGGAGAAGTTAATTCCTAATTAAAAATTAAATTAATTAAGTATCTTCATGAAGGAACAACATTTCTCTTAATTTTTTTCTCGTAAAAATTTGGGACCAAAAGAGGTTAATGGTGACCATTGAATAAGTTTCATCCCTTTATATTTCTTCCCTTAATGTACAAGTACCCCCTCAACCTATGCCCGAAATCCCAGAGACACACTTATACTATACTAAGGTCCTATTACGCCTCTCAACTTATTTTATAAGTAATTCTCTACCCCTTTTTTGCCTACGTGGCACTAGTTTTAAAAAAAAGTCAACCATCGTTGAGCCCACAAGATAGTGCCACGTAGGTCGAAAAGGGGTAAAAAATTATTAATAAAATAAGTTCAGGGGGGTAATAGGACCTTAGTATAGTATAAGTGTGTCTCTGGGATTTCGGGCATAGATTGAGGGGGTACTTGGGCATTATCCCAACTATTTATTTATTTATTGAATTTGGGATAAATTGGAGAAAAATTGAAGGTTATGGTAAACTAGCTAGATTTGAGAGGTTAAGTAGCCATTTTGACATAAAACAAAGTGTGATGTTGGACAAAGAAAATGTTAGAAATGGGTACTAGGAAATATTAATTGAATCTGAATATCTTTTAAATAAGGGATAATGCACAAGTACCCCTTCAATCTATGCCCGAAATCTCAGAGACACATTTATATTATACTAATGTCCTATTACCCACCTGAACTTATTTTATTCATAATTGTCTACCCCTTTTCGGCCTACGTGGCACTATCTTATAGGCCCAACGCTGATTGACTTTTTCTTTCAAACTAGTGCCACGTAGGCCGAAAAGGGGTAGAAAGTTACTTATAAAATAAGTTTAGGGGGGGGGGTAATAGGACCTTAGTATAGTATAAGTGTGTCTCTGAGATTTCGGGCATAGATTGAGGGGGTACTTGTGCATTTTACCTTTAAATAACTTGAAAACCTAGAAATTTTGGGAGTAAAAATAAATTCACCTTTGTTTTCGATTCACTAAAACTCCAAGCATAAAATTTTTCCTTGCCGAATCTAGATCTGTATGCAAGAAAAGCCACATTGTTAAAATAATTTGAAAATGAGAAAAATATTAATCAAATTTAATTTACAAATGAGAAGGAAATTGTTTAACCTCCACTTAATGGTCTCACGGAAAATTCTTTTTTAGATGAACATGCATTCCTTTGTACAAACTTTAGAATTTGTTGCATGAATTTACAACAAATAATTCAAAAATCACAATTATGTGTAATTAATTCGACAGTGAAACAAAACTAATCTAAATTTTATTTGATTTATCAAAAACCTTCTCAATGGATACATCATAAACCACAATCTTTCCATTATAGAAAATACTCAAGGCTGCAACTTTAATGCTGTCACGACCCAAAAATGGGCGTGATGGCACTCGTTTTATCCCAACAAGACAAGTCAGCCTAAAACTCAACCATTACAATAAAGTGCGGAAATAAAATATAAGTAACTTAATAAAACCCCAAAACCTGGTAGTCACGTGTACAAGCCTCTAAAATATTACAATTGATTCAAATGAAAACTCAAGTCTCAAATGAACTTGTTTCTAGAATAGAACAAGATCATAATTGAGGAGAAGAAAGTCTGCTGAGATGGAAACAGCTACCTCTCAAATCTCCAAGAAGCCTGGCAAAAGAATAGAATGACAAGTACAACAAAAATCCAGGCTCATAACCTACAAAAAAATTGTAGAAGCAAGGGGTGAGTACCAAACCACACGGTACTCAGCAAGTAAACCTCTAAACACAGGCTAAGGGGATGAAATACGGGTACTCCTACCACCCCCAACCGAACATTCACAACTACAACCTGCATTAAAATCAACCCAACCTAACAGCTCACAGTTTACATAGCACGTAGCTCAATAACAACAGTTAGACAAATTACATATCCTCAACAACAACACTTTAACAAATTACATATCCATCAAAAACAATACTTCAAAACTACATATCCGCAATAACAAGCTCAATATTGATCAATCACAAGTTCCGCATAAAGGCAATCAGAAGATCAGCAAAACACGATATCAAATTCACTAATGATAAGTATGTGCAATGCAATGGAATGCAATGTCAAGTATAATGATGCATGTCTGACCTAGTGATACACACCCGCTGTCTCTCAGTCCGGGACCCATGGGGGACATATCTGTCCATGCATCTGTCGCGGCGCACGACATGACCCTCTATAATAGTAGCCATCGTGGTGCGCGATACGTCCCTCAAAATATAGTATCCATCGCGGCGCGCGATACGTCCCTCGAAATGGTACATCCTCTTAAGTACCCATTCTTTCTCAATGCACATAACACTTGTCACAACCAATGCCTCAGAATAATGTAGATGACAAGTTCACACAAATAATTAGGAGATGACCATTTTTATAACATCGCACAGTTCACAACCATACAAACATGAAGTTACATCAACAATGATTCAACAAGCCTTCAACCCTTTCTCAACACAACACACATAAACAATTAATCACATTGCCTTTTGTTATCCCCATTCTTTTCATCATTAGAATTAATCAATGTGGACAAGTCAACCCGTCACCAATCCCGTTACTCCCAACATATACCACAAGGACATACACGCATTTCATACACTTAAAAAGAGTTTAGAAATCCACTTGCCTCAAATAGTCGAACAATGACTCCAAAACTTGAGCCTTCCGCTTTTGGTTGACTTCCAAACCAATAAAATCTATTCAAATAAATAACCACGATATGATTTCGAACCTAAAAACATTCATATTGCTATATCTCTAGCTTAGACCCAAAACTCATCCAAATTTATAAAAAAAATCTAAATCTTTATTCCAACCAATTGATCAAATTTCATATTTTCTGAATTTCAAGTTTAGGGTTAAATCTTAATTCTATGAATAACATAATTATAATGATTTTTATATATCATAATGCACCCACTATTTAACACATATCTCAATATATCAAAACTTGAATCCTAATATGATAATCAAATGAAAATAATTAAAGCCGAAACTAACTGCCCAACACATCAATGGCGGACTACAAAACTATCTGCTGAAACCACTTATTTTCAATGTTCCAATTCATATTTATCGTTCCACTATTAGTAATTCAATCTTGAAGTAATCATTGTCCAATGATTAGGACTAATCATTGTCCAATGATTGAAACATAATACTTATACACATTTATAATCTCAAGTACACAAGTTCACATATTAGTATAAATTATACACGTTTTAACCTAAAATCTATTCCTAGTTACACAAAAATTTATATAAAGGATAAGAATAATTACCTTGACGCCTTGAGATGAAAATATTGATTTTTCTCTCCTCCTTTTCCTTTTTCTTTTCTCCCTTTCTTTTCTTTTCTTCTCTGCGTTTTTTTTTTCAGATCATTTTTTTTCTTTCTCATGCCCCTTGCGGCTTTTCACAGATTAGGGAACTTTGCCCCTTTTTTTATTATTTTATTCATTTATTTGATTAGTTTCCTTTTTATTTTTTTTTATTTTTTTCCCATTATTATTAGCAACAAAATAATCTTTTATTAAATCTAAAAATTTTGTCACTCATTCTTACAAGTCATATAAATTATTTATAAAATCTACTAAAAAGGTTAATATAAAAAAATAATAGTTGGAATTTCTAAAACGACTAAGAGGGTCGTTACATTATCCACCACTAAAAATCATGTTCGTCCTCGAACATAAAATAGGAGAAGGAAGAATTATTGACGTTATCAAAAATCTAATGCATGATCTTCCAGAGTCGCTGTTCATCTCTCCATGAAAGCTTATCTTTAACACCATTCTATCAAGACTAACTACCAACAACTGAACTATAGAGAATTTGACAGATCAACATATCAGAAGTGATTGTCAAGCTACATACTAACCCATGAACCGAATCTAAACTGAAACCCCTTGGACCATACAACAATAATCATGACAAATCCTTTCTCACATAGCAAAGATAACGTTCTATTGATACTAGCTACAACCAGAAGTGAACCTGAACCAATCATCACATACTCATAGTGCACAAACCAACACACATCTTATAATAATTCCCTTTTCACAACACAGTCTTTTTACAAGTTTAAGTTATAAAAATCTGATCTTTAGACTTCGGGTATCCATCAAGTGAGAATCAAAACATACATAATCCAAATAAGAACAAGATAAAGTAAGCACTCAACAAGTGGTACAATCTAGGATGCAAAATTATTAACAACACTGTCAGATAACTGTAACTCTTCATGTAAGCTCTTCTAAAAAAAAATTCATACGCAATGGCGTGCATGTAGAACCAATAGTATACTTCTACTTTCTCAAACAACACCAAATATGCCATGAATGAAATGATCAAGTCTGTCCAAGGATGTCACTCTACCATGAGAACAATCACCAGATCGGTGCAGCCGATCCACCACTAGAAATTCACCCGTAAATATGAAAACATGTATGTGTATAGGTAGCAAATCACACTCTAAACCATATCCAATACGAAGTAGATGGTCATATAAGAATTTATAAAATCAGAGTCGAATAAGACTAGATACTTCTTTTCATAGTTACCATATCAAACATTTGCATTTATTTGACTCTATCTCTTTAATTTTGTAGTTACCCACAATCACCAATTTAGTCTCAATTATAATTTCTCACATACTTGTTTTATCGAACCACAACTGCTCTTTACAATACTTCACTAAGCTCAACAATTTTAATTCTAAAAGAACTTCATAGTCGCACCAACCATTTATCTTATCCTCAAATCGTCACTAGTATTAAAATCTTCTTAACAAACACATTATTTCTTCCAAAATTTTCAAACTATGGCTACCTCTCTTTCTTTTTAAGCATTCCATGGCAAGTACGAGTCCTACAAAAAAAAAGTGATAACACTAGTTTCAAATATGATAGTACCTTTCCATTGATATGAAACTATTAAATCACACCCGAAGTCAACTCCACACAACTTTCACATACCATGCTTCAATTATCATTCCTAATCATCACATACCTCATGCCAATACTTAGAGAAATATTAGGTCTCCCCAATTATTCTATAATACTATGGGCACATAATCTCTATTTACCATCACGTATCTATGTAACACATCACAACAAGTGATTCCAAAAAAAAATTCATCAATGACCATGTATAATGTATGTTCATACTATTACGTATCCATAGTAACGTCACTTAACAAATCTGAACCGTTTAGTTCCACATAACAACAGATACTCTTACACATCTCACGGATTTTACCCAAATCAACACTCAATCTTCATAAAAAAAATTGCTGATAAATTCCTAGTAAGTCTATAAAAAATTGATTCACAATCATAGTCATATTAGAACTATATATGTCCATTCATAGACCCTTTAACTCAGAACCAAGAGTATTCTTATTCCTTGACATCTTCTAAATTCTTTCGATGACGCAAATTTTAAAATACCTTGAACTCTTCAATACACCAAACTCTTTTTCTCTTCGCTGACTTGCTTACCAATCTTATCCTTGAAATAAAACATTACATGAAATCCCATTTAGGTATAACAATCAAAAGTAACCAAATTTACTACTCAAATTATTTTTAAGTCCTTCAAATGCTTCATACTCAATGTGATCAATCATTTCTTACCCCTTACCAATTCATACCATGACAAAATACACTACCACAAATCTAAACTCACAATAAAAAACTTGAATTTTGAATTCAATTATGTAACTCAATCCTTTTATCTATTGAAATTAGCTCATACATAGAAAATATTTACAAATTTGGACATCTTAGCTTATTATTGATCGCCTATCCATCGACCTTGTCATACCCTTTCTTAAAAATCCAATGGTACCTGTTACCAAATTCGAAACTATAAAAGAGCTTATCACCACACTCGAGTCCAACTGTGTAGGTTTCTTTCTCAATTCTTACCCAATATATATATTATTATATTTTTTTATCAATCTAATGAACGTGTGACACTATTACCATAATCAAAATGAAACAGATGAAATTGCGTATCCTTGAACTAAATTCTCAACTCTCTAAAGATATATCTTTATCCTTTATAATTATAGTAAATATCCTTTTTCTCGATTGTCTCTTTCCAATGACTAAAATACTTCCCACAAATTCTTTTCCATTTATGACCTAGCTTCTTTCATTTCTATTCAAGCGAAATTTTCAACACATCATACAACTTTTCATACAACTACATTGTTCATCAAATAGTGAAAAACCACAACCTTAGATGCTCGCAAGTCGTTATTACCATAAAAACTCGTTTAACCCTCAATTCTTATTTTATGATTTAGTCTCAAGCGCAATCCATCACAAACTCCTATTACCATCATGCTTAGTTAGCTCTTGTTATCAACACGAAGTCAACTATTTCATCAATATGAATCCTCAAACCCAGTTATACCAATCCAATCCAAAGAACTAACCCACTTTTATCCGCACTTCCTTACTAAAACTCTTAATTGTCTTCACATAAGTATACTCTTTAGGACTTCGTTTACCCATATGCTTGTCATTCAATATTGATCCAATTTCTTGGACATTACGATGAAATCACCACTCATTTAAAAATTCATAAAATATATTTCACAATCTGAACATATCAATATCATACCAAAGATCCACTACTAAAAGCTTCCTTATAAATAATGTTTAACACATCCACCCGTACCAACAAGCTAGTTGGGTTCTCAAATATGAGTTCAACACCAAATCTTATCATATGAGCATGTATACCATAGATAACTCCTTAAGCAGTTAATATTTGCACTTAACAATCAACATGTCCGTTTTTATGTACCACTAGTAACACATCGTGAAAATGCGTTACATCCACCACTAGAACATATCATATCTATTGAGAAAATCATTTTCAAATAGGTCACACACTTTATCCATCAAATAGTTGTAAAATATTACCAGATTAGTTTTGTATCTAACCCAAGCTATATATGTATTCATTCGTAGGGCATTTCGATAAAAAAAGTAAGACACACCATAATTCTGACCAAGTACTTATCAGTATCATTGCAATAGTCGTATCATGACCTTCTTTGGTATACACTCGATCTGTGAAACAACATAAGGGATTCTGACCTGAATTAGTGCAACATCATTTGCTAAGCAACCCATTAATGGTATGACAACTATATCAATTGTATTTTTCAAGGTTACACTATTTATTATCTAGTTAATTCTTCAAACATTTAACTTCTAATTGTAGAACCACTCCATATTTTGCTTATACCAGATAAGTACTATATTTATTATTATTATTATTTTACAATGATAACTAACCTTACTCAACTCTTTCAAATATGATCATGCATTTGTTTCATAAGTATATCATTTCAACCTTAATACCACGTCTAACATCAAACCAATACACGACATGCCAATGATTCACAAAAGGAACTACGCACGAGTCATCACATAAACGAGAGCGAATGGAGTGAAGCGATAAGAATCAAAATGGGACCAATACGCACAATAGTGATCTAAGAAGTGAAGATATTTCCTAAAAGTCACTATAGCCTCTCGAAGAATGGTACAGACGTCTCCGTACCGATCACCGAGACTCTATTGAGACTCGACTTGTACACATGTGAGACCTATGAACCTGGGGCTCTGATACCATTTTGTCACGACCAAAAATGGGTGTGATGGCACTCGTCTTATCCCACCAGACAAGTCAGCCTAAAACTCAACCATTACAAATAAGTGGCGGAAATAAAATATAAGTAACTTAATAAACCCCAAAACCTGGTAGTCACGTGTACAAGCCTCTAAAATATTCCAATTGATTCAAATGAAAACTCAAGTCTCAAAGGAACTTGTTTCTAGAATAGAAAAGATCATAATTAAGGAGAAGAAAGTCTGCTGAGATGGAAACAGCTACCTCACAAATCTCCAAGAAGCTGGGAAAGAAGAGAATGACAAGTACAACAAAAATCCAGGCTCATAACCTACAAAAAATTTGTAGAAGCAAGGGGTGAGTACCAAACCACACGGTACTCAGCAAGTAAACCTCTAAACACAGGCTAAGGGGATGAAATAGGTACTCCTACCACCCCCAACCGAACCTCCACAACTACAACCTGCATTAAAATCAACCCAACCTAACAGCTCACAGTTACATAGCACGTAGCTCAATAAAACATTAGACAAATTACATATCCTCAACAACAACACTTTAACAAATTACATATCTCAAGAACAATACTTCAACAAACTACATATCCGCAATAACAAGCTCAATATTGATCAATCACAAGTTCCGCATAGAAGGCAATCAGAAGATCAGTAAAAACACGATATCAAATTCATAATGATAAGTATGTGCAATGCAATGGAATGCAATGTCAAGTATAATGATGCATGTCTGACCTAGTGATACACACCCGCTGTCTCTCAGTCCGGACCCATGGGGGACATATCTGTCCATGCATCTGTCGCGGCGCACGACACGACCCTCGATAATAGTAACCATCGCGGCGCGCGATACGTCCCTCGAAATATAGTATCCATCGCGGCGCGCGATACGTCCCTCGAAATGGTACATCCTCTTAAGTACCCATTCTTTCTCAATGCACATAACACTTGTCACAACCAATGCCTCAGAATAATGCAGATGACAAGTTCACACAAATAATTAGGAGATGACCATTTTCATAACATCGCACAATTCACAACCACACAAACATGAAGTTACATCAACAATGATTCAACAAGCCTTCAACCCTTTCTCAACACAACACACATAAACAATTAATCACATTGCCTTTTGTTATCCCCATTCTTTTCATCATTAGAATTAATCAATGTGGACAAGTCAACCCGTCACCAATCCCGTTACCCCGAACATATACCACAAGGACATACACGCATTTCATACACTTAACAAGAGTTTAGAAATCCACTTGCCTCAAATAGTCGAACAATGACCCAAAACTTGAGCCTTCCGCTTTTGGTTGACTTCCAAACCAATAAAATCTATTCAAATAAATAACCATGATATGATTTCGAAACTAACAACATTCATATTGCTATATCTCTAGCTTAGACCCAAAACTCATCCAAATTTATAAAAAAAAATCTAAATCTTTATTCCAACCAATTGATCAAATCTCATATTTTCTGAATTTCAAGTTTAGGGTTAAATCTTAATTCTCTGAATAACATAATTATAATGATTTTTATATATTATAATGCACCCACTATTTAACACATATCTCAATATATCAAAACTTGAATCCTAATATGATAATCAAATGAAAATAATTAAAGTCGAAACTAACTGCCCAACACATCAATGGCGGACTACAAAACTATCTGCTGAAACCACTTATTTTCAATGTTCCAATTCATATTTATCGTTCCACTATTAATAATCCTAATCTTGAAATAATCATTGTCCAATGATTAGGACTAATCATTGTCCAATGATTGAACCATAATACTTATACACATTTATAATCTCAAGTACACAAGTTCACATATTAGTATAAATTATGCACGTTTTAACCTAAAAATCTATTCCTAGTTACACAAAAATTTAATAGAAAGGATAAGAATAATTACCTTGACGCCTTGAGATGAAAATATTGATTTTTCTCCTCCTTTTCCCATTTCTTTTCTCCCTTTCTTTTCTTTTCTTCTCTGCGTTTTTTTTTTTCAAATCGTTTTTTTTTCTTTCTCATGCCCCTTGCGGCTTTTCACAGATTAGGGCACTTTGCCCCCCCTTTTTTTTTATTATTTTATTCATTTATTTTATTAGTTTCCTTTTTATTTTTTTTATTTTTTTTTCCATTATTATTAGCAACGAAATAATCTTTTATTAAATCTAAAAATTGTGTCACTCATTCTTACAAGTCATATAAATTATTTATAAAATCTACTAAAAAGGTTAATATAAAAAAATAATAGTTGGAATTTCTAAAACGACTAAGAGGGTCGTTACAAATGCCATTTTCCAACTCATGGACAAGCCTTATCAACAAAAATATTAAAAATTATTGTAAATTTTTTATGAGAGATTTTCATTTATATTTTTTTAACAAATTATATTCAATTTTCTTACACATATTATATCTGGAAAAATAATCTTCTATTAAAATAATAAAAGAACTTCACAAAAAAAAATTATGAAAAGGCAAGAAATCACTTTTCTTCATATATCTAGGGAGAGTACTAAAAAAATACATTATTATGATAATTACCCTATTTATCAGAACCTTGTTCATGTTGAAATTGAAACAAATTCCATTTAAGTATTATGATAATTTTCCAATTTATCATGTTGTAATTGATATTTACATATCCCTTTTAGCTTTGAAAATGTTTGTGTAATGAAGGCTACAATTAAAAGTGCATAGGCACTTTAAGACTAAAAAGACTATATACATAGTTTTAATAAAAAATAATATTCTCTGTTTTAACTAAAAAGAAATTTAGTTTGTTATAAAGATTATCTTTAAATCTCTTAAGTTATCTTTTATATCTTCTAGTTAAGCTAGTTGATCATTTATTGAAGTTAAGATTAATTTGAAGAAAAACAATTTTTTATTTTTTTATATTTTAAAGTGAAGCTTATGATAAAATGAATTGAAAGGTTAAGTAGGTGTTTCCACATTAAAAAATAAGGGTAATATTTGACAAAACTTATAAGGGGTATTAGGAAGTACAAAATTGTATTTAGATATGCATTTAATCAATTCGAAAAAAAAAATAGAAAAATGAGAGTGAAACATTTTTACCTAAGCGAGGAGTTTATCTTCGGCAATGATAGATCTACATGCAACAAAAACCAACATAATGAAATGATTTTTTTTTCATATTGAAATAATTTGAAAATGAATAAAATATTATACAAATTTACTTTTCATAGAAAAAGGAAAATGTTTGACCTCCCCTGTTTGACGAAGATACATCATTAGTCATTAATATTTTTGTGAACTTTAGAATTTCATTTGCCTACATTCACAATAAATATTCAAAAATTACAATAACAAGAAGCCAAATAATAATTGAGAGAAAATAGACCCAATACATTTGATTAATAAAGCACTTATCATTGGAGACATTGAGTTTTGCAATCGGTCTGTTGTAACTAATAGTTACAGGTGCAATTCTCAAGCCATTTTCCGATCCACCACAAAGACTAATAAATAAAATGAACCAAAAGAAATCAATGATAGATATTTTTATTATCTAAAGCATTAATCGAATTAATATAGACATTATATATGTTTGCAAACTTTTTTATTATACATTTTAAATTTGTGATGTTCTTATTACTAGAAACCTTCATTTTTAACATACGAGATATTTTCATTTTTTTTTCACATAGGAAATTTAAAAAATATATATATTTTCTTTTAAATAATAAGATAGCTATTGGTTAATTTTTTTTATAAAAGTTTTAAAAGATTACTTATTTTCAAAGTTCTATAGGAAAAGGTCTGAAATGAGGTAGTTAACCTAAAAGGAGAGAAAACCTAACCAACGTTTTGTACCCTAAAAACACATAAATACACTAATCATATTAAATTCTTTTACTTATTCTTCTTGGCTTTCCATACATATAATAAGTACTCTCTAAGGAAAGGACCAACTTCTCTTTTGGTAAAGATTGCCTGTTATATTTTGATACCAAAAAAATACTGTTTCATCTCTTCGAACTATCATTTATTGAAGTTAGATTGGCGAATTCTTTTTAATGTTATGATAAACTAGATTTGAGAAGTTAAGTACGCGTTCGAACATTCAAAAAAATGTAATATTTGACAAAAGATGTTAGAAAAAGGGTATTTGAATATGTATTTAAATAACTAGAAAACATAGAAATTTTGAAAGTGCAAAAAAGTTCACCTCTCTTTTTGCTTCTTTTAGACTCCAAGCATAGAGTTTTTCCTAGACAAATGTTGATCTATATGTAACAAAAACCAACACATTATCAAAATAATTTCAAGATGATCAAAATATTGATCAAATTTAATTTTTCAAATGAGAAGGAAAAGAAAATTGTTTAACCTCCAATTAATGTTTTCACGTAGATTTTTTTTCCGGATGGAAATGCATCATTAAATTTTGACCTATCTGCAAATGCTAGAAAATTTGTCGCCTACCTATATGATAAATAATTTGAAATTCACAATATGTTATATTTATTTAATTAGGAATGAATAAAATTTGATTAATACAAACCTTATCCATAGAGGCATTGAGACTTGCTGTCTTTCCGTCATAGGAAAAATTCATGGGAAAATTTTTTATGCCATTTCCCGACCATTGTCAAGCCTGATTAATGTGATCAAACATAATGATAGCCAGTGCTTTACCAAATTTTTAATGATTCATTTGCTGTTTAATAAATTTTTTTATACAATACAAGAGTATCATTTTACAAAAGGGAGTGTTTAATTAACATGGAGGACATGAATTAATGCATTTATATATAGAGACTCGAAATCAAAGTATTTTTTAATTTAACATTTGAAGTCAAGCTTAAGTGTATGTCTATATATTATCCCCCCCAAAAATAATGACGGCAGTTTCATAAAATTGTCATATTCTATCAATAAAGGTCACAAACATAATGCATATAGTTTTGAAGTTAAAATGTCTATTTTCATGGATCCAAATTAGCCAGACCCAACATAGCAACATGTTTTCTTATACTTGATTAAAATTCACAAAGCTTTACATGTTTTGGATGTACTATTTGAAACCAAAAAAATGAAGTTACAATGTCTTATGACAATGCAAATTAGTACCATTAACGATTTTGAAGGAGTTGTTGAGATGTCAATTCAAATGGTCATATGTTATTTCATTAAACTCAAAAGAGACGCAAGTTAATAGATGAAGTTTACCACCGTGCGGAGCGCAGTTAGTTTACCTAGTTCAATAAATAACTACAAGAATCTCATAATGTGTACATCAATAGCTTAACATCACGCATCCAAGCAAGTTTCAAGAAGACTAATGGTCTTCCTTGATAACTCCATCTCGTTCCCCCAGTTATTTTTTACCAAATACAAGTCAACACCCTCCTCTTCTCCACACTAGAATCTCACTGAACAGATGAAAAAAGAGAAATTACCAAAGGCAGAAGCTCACCTTTCACTTGAACATGAAGGAGACAAGAGAAATTCACCTTTCACATAAGATAGGAGTAATTTCACCTGAGATGGGAGCATTCAAATGGATAAGGAGACTGGATAAATCTAAAGGAGAAGGAGACGTGAGAAATCAAAAGGAGAAGGGACGGGGCAATGCCTGATAGACAAGAGAATCAATGAACTGTTGTTATTGGGAGAAACCCCTAATTTTTAGGTATTGTAATTTTTTGTTTCCTTTTAGTGTTTTCTATGGACTGATGAGTGTGACTTGTTAAGAAAAACTAGCAATAAAATTAGCGATGAATTATGACATCTGTCGCAACAAATAAATATAATTATGTACATTAAATTTTAGCGATGGAAATTTTTGTCACGACATAATTTAAATTCCATAAAAATATATATAGAATTCTAGCAACACTTTTTCGTCACTCATTCCGTTGCAATATATTATTAAATTTGATACACCTACTTTGTTGCAAAATCCGTATCGAAATTTAAGGCGCCATAGTTTCCTGCTTTTATTTAGCGACAAAAAACATATCCCGTCACCAATCCATTGCTATGTTATAACTCCAATTTTTTTTTTTTGGAATTTTTGCAACGAAATGGCTTATTCGTTGCTAATATGTTGTTATATAGCGACGAAATTGGTTTCGTCACTAATATCCATCCCTAAACACCGTTTCTTTTTGTAGTCGCATTCATATGTGTGGGTGCATATACACACACACACATATACATATATAAATATATATATATATATATATATCTATGACAAAAAAAGATATAATTAACGTTTCACTCCTAATGAGTGTAGAGCATCCTTGTGGTAGAGAAATCACCCACAAAACTAGGGTTTGAATCTAGCTAAAACCTTTATTCTTTTAATTTTATTGGTGCACCTGAAGTCCTCAATTCTTAAGCTCATATTTGCTTGTTATAGACACAGAGTTTTATGTTCTATTATGACATAAGATTTTAGACAACCACTATTAAGATTGAAGAAAGAAAAATGTGTTTAGAGTGGGAATTTAATAAGCTATAACAATATTTCCTTTTATAGAATTAATACATCATGTTAGGAATCTAACTTAAAGAAAGAGAATAATTCTTATTTTGTCCTAGAACCCATGAATTCCTAAAAGAAAAAGTTATGGAAAAACACAGTCATGTTTTTTGGTATTAAATCTTTTTTTAAAAAGGCATAGATAATCTTTTGAACTACCATCGAAATTTTAAGGACACACATTTTCTTTAAATGTCCTAATACTTCCTAGAACTATTTCGAAATGTAATAAATAGACCTTTTTTGGTGTTGAGGTGGTGTAGAGAATATTGAAAGCAAATGAAAAGTACAAAATATGAAGAAGAAAAAATCAGTCAGTATTCAACATTTGTCTTTCTTAATTGAATATTTTACCATTAGTTAGTACACATAATTAGTAAATAAACTCAGTGACGGCTCAATCTAATTAGTGGTCTAAAGACAAAAAAAAGATGGAGGCATAATTTTTATTTTTATTTTTAACGTGAGACAAGTTAATTCTTTATTTTTGATAAAAATAGTTTTATATTTTATACCACATGGTATGCCTACGTGTACTAAATGACTCCTTTAGTGTTGAAGAAAGCGACAAGTTTTATCTATTGATTTATAATATTACGATAAACACATGTCATTCATATAGTGTTTTGGTGTAAACACTCAATACTATAATTTTCTAGTACAATAAATATATCATCATAATTTAAACTTCTAAGTTCTGTTAACATTTTGTGCGAAAATACTTTATATGTGTTTGATTTAACCTAATCCAGCGAATTTTACATCAAGAGTTGCAAATAAAACCAATCAAAGCAAATGACATCTACAAATTGAGCACCTTTTGTTTTACTATTACAGTTGTGACATGCTAATTGAATAAGGTGAAGAATATTTGTATGGTTTTGTGTAGCATATACTCGGACCTTACTAATGGTATTCTTGTTTATTTTCTAAAGATTATCATGCCTCTAGATGAACAAAGACTACGTTTAACTTCTCCTGATCAACTAAGCAACCTTTCCATTCATTCAAACGATGACATTCTAAATAAGTTGTCCTTCCGAGATGTTGTAAGAACTAGTACACTTTCTGGGGATTGACAACATACTTGGTGTAGAATTCCAGAGGTTAAATTTGATCAAAAGGTGTGGGAAACACCAAAGAATTTGACATTCTCTACCATTGGATTTATTCCCATTCTCGATTGTTTCTTTAGGTTTCATAGAAATAACATTGAAAGATATCCTTGACTTTAGTAGTCTAATAACATTAATTTCAACGTTAATGTTATATTAAACTTGAGGAAACAATCAAGAATGGGAATAAATCAAACGGTAGAAGATGTCAAGTCCTCATGTGTTTCCCAGACCGTCTGATCAAATTTCACCTGGCGAATTCTACGGCAAGTATAATGCCAATCCTTATAAAGTTACTATTTCATACTACATTTTGAAAGAGACAACCTATTTATAATGTTGTCGAATAAATGAATTGCAAGACTGCTAAGTCGATCAAGAGAAGGTAAACACAGTCTTTGTTCATCAAGATGCATGATAATTTGTAGAAATTGAAAAAGAATACAATTGGTAAGGTCAGAGTATACGCTACACGAACAACAAAAAAAACCTATCACAACTTTAACCATAAAATAAGAGGTATATAATTTGTAATGATATTTACATTGATTTATTTAATTTGCAACTCTTGATGTAAAATTGTTTGGCTTGGATTAAATACACATATGAAGTATTTTTTTATTGTAATTTAAGAGAACTAAGAAGTTTAAATTAGTGATGTTATACTTATTGTACTATAAATTTATAGTACTGAGTTCTTACATCAAAACACTTTATGAATGACGTGTTTATCGCATTATTATGAATACTTGACACCTCCTTCAACACTAAACAAGTCGTTTGTTAGTATATATAAAAATAGTATTTGTATTAAATATTAGTACAATTGTTTGATTGTAAATTTTACTTTGGTACAACTAATATTACTATTTTAATTAACCTTTTTTGGGATATATGACCCCAATATTTGTGCTAGAAGAAGAATGATTATGTATCCTTAGTAATCACCAGAGTACATTTATGTTTTATGATTTACTATTAGTAATACCTTAGCAAGCAAGAAATTTCTGCTATCCATACAAAAAGTATGTTTCCATTCAATACTTCAAGCTCACCTATGAAAATTGATAACATAACCTAACTTCGATACTAAAATAAACCCAAGAATCCCATATTGGGTGACGCTTCTTCCTAAAGAAGGAACATGTCTAACATATATCTCGTTCTAACTTGGACTATTCCCCTAAAAATCAAGAAATCTCTAATAACAAGACATAATGTAAATTTCTACTAAAATTTTCAATCTTGCATAAGGTAATTCAAAACATAACATAACTTCGAAATAAACATCAACTCACGAATCCCAAATTGGGTGATGCTTTTCGAGTTTGTTCTTCATAGGTGAGGAAGGATCATGTCCAACATATATACATCTTAGTCTAACTTAGACTAATTTCTTAGCAGACAAGAATCTTCTACTAGCCGGATAGAAAGTAAGTTTGCAGAGGTCTAGAAAGGATAGCATGTAGACAACATTTTACTCCTAACATTTTTTGTGGGGTTTGAGAGTTTGTTTTCGATAGCCCCTCGACTCAAAATAAATGTCATTGCATTAAAACCAACATCTAAAAGAACACCAAAAAAAAAGAAAGGAAAATAGGGTTTTTCCTACATTCAAAAATCCCAAGAAAACCAACATCTACCAAAAAAAAAGTACAAAGAGGAAGATAGGGCTTCTATTTGACAAAATTGACAACACCTAAATGAGAAAGATTTGTTTTTTTAAACAGAATAAGGAATGAAAGTTTTAGATTATCAAGATCTAAAATTATTAGTAGTACAGTAAACATCCAAAAAAAAATTAGAAAAGTATCAAATACCCTTTTGAGCGCACATTATCCTTCAGCTGCAGAACAAAATTTAGTATGATTTTGATGTCTTCAAATTCAACACCGCGGAGTGAAAGAGGAAAATGAAGAAGGGGGGGGGGGGGGGGAGAGGTTTTCTTCCTAATTTAAATTTTATATAAATGTAGTATGGAGTGGGGTGAGTGTGGTGGGTGGTTGGGGGAAATTAGTAATGGCGGTTCCGTAGATGTATTTTCTTGTCCGTATCAATTTACATGACACGATTTAATTCGACATAAAAAAAATAAAAAGGAAATTTAAATGTGACATGTAATAGAAATCTTAAAGATTAATGTGATTATAAATTGTTTTATTAAAATTAAAAGTTAAAATATGCCATTTTTATTTGAAAATTTAGTTATTTATTTTTCTCATTGTAAGAAATTATAAATAAAAATGATAAATTTCATTAATTTGCACTTTTAGATTTTTTTCCTGAAGGTTTACAAACATGATTTATTTACAAAAAAAAAAGGAATAATTTTAAGGATACATGAGATCCAAATGTTTGGAAAAATTATCTATAACAAAGTGAACAATTACTATATGACTATAAAAGACTTTCTTTTCAAAATAACCTAAAAAATGTAAATATCACATAAATTAAAGGGAAAAAGAGAGTAAAAAATAATCTGATTATTTATATAGAGAAACTGACAAATATATTTATTTACTGAAAATTTAGTTTGACTTTTTTAATTAAGTCCACTAAATTAGTTTTTGCATGTGACATTTAATACCTCAAAATTGTAAAATTTTATTGTATAGGTCATGTAACATCCACTAACTTGAAATAACTAAGAATAATCTAGGGAATCAACGAATTTTTTTTTTTGGAAATAAAAAGAGATGTGGAATATATCCAGATTTTAAAAGTGAGCTTTTGGTCATTTTTCAAACGGCATCTCAGGAGGAATTAGTGTAAGTTGTTTATATTATTTAAAATCCCATGCAATGATCTTTCTAGTTCCGCCAAGTTTGCAAAATCTTGATATCGTATGAGTGAGATATGCCTTTAGAAAGTTAGGTTGTAGGATTGAGGAGATTCAAATCTGGATTTATTAAGGATAAAGTAGTCTTTTCACCATACTATTTTCTCATTTGTTTTAAGGGTTTATCAAGGGAAAATTTAATCATTAAGTTAGTTTTTAGGATATTGAATATGCTTAGGGCTTGGGAGAAAAGGGAAAGAGAAGAGGAGAAAGGAGAAAGAGAAGAAAAAACGCCAATAATCATTGAGTTGATTTCATCGAGGGTGATTCCATTAAGGTATGTGAGATCATTCTGTGTTGGGTCCTTTTATCCACACCCCAATTTTATTCAATTCAACAAGTTAGAGTTTATTTAATGATGAACATTGAAGTTCTTGACGAAAAATTGTGAAATTCTTGATGGTTTAATTGTAGTTTATTTCAAGTATATTTGATTCATGTTTCTGGATTGTTTTGGGTTTAATAAATTGGGTAATGAGGTATTTAGTGATCCTAAGTCTTTGGTGTGGGATCCATGGAAGTTTAGGAGGTTTGGAGATGAAAACGGAGAAAAAATGTCGTAGGTTCCATCTGACAACCCCTGGGGCGCCGTGCCTGCCAGAGCCCCTTAGGGCAGGCTAATATGACAGGTCCTGGCGTGCCACACTATCTAGAGAGCCTCATACCAGAATCTGTTAGACAGGCTCTGGCGCTCTGCGCCACTCATAGAGCCAAGGTTTCCTAAACTTTTCACACTAGTTTCTATGTGATTTACCTATAATTCCTAGTTGATTCCAACACTCTAAAGTACATCTAAACATCATGAAATTATCCATAAACATGAGATGATGATCCTTGAATCCATAATTCATTTCAAGGGTAGCTAATATCAATAACTTAGAATTTAAGAGTCAAGTTTAAAAGTTAAGAAGTAAGTAAAGGCAAGTTCTTAATGTTTTCAAAGAGTCATAAACAATCACTTTAACCTTGTTTAAGACTTAAGTTACAAGTTGAGAAAAGAGTAAAGAGTTGAGTTAAATTCTCAAAAAGCAATAAGGGAACTAAGTATTCCCTAAGACTTAAGTTCAAGTGAAGTAAAGAGTAAGAGTTGAGTTCATCTCTCAAAAATCTATAATGCAACTAAGTATCCCAAAAGGTTTATAAATGTTTTCACATTTAAGTTATAAGGAAACTAAGAGTTCCAAAAGAGTTTTTAATAAGAAAAGGGGAACATTGATTATAAGAGTGATTTTTAAAGCTAAAAATGTTTAAGCAAATTATCTCCACACAAAGGAAGTTATGTTAAAAGCATGGGCTAAAATATATTTTGGGAGTAGTATTGAGAACCGATATGGGGATAAGAGTTTATAATCAACTCATGTATTCATGCAAACCATGTTTTCATCATGGGTATTAATAGTTCATATTTTTTAGATGATGATATAAGTTAAGCTAGTGGATATGCTAGGTTCAGTAAGGTCCTATACCGATGGAAAGCTGTAGGATGGTCCTCGGCAACGTGAGGCAAAAAGTTGTATCATCACTTAGGCTCAACTGATGGTTGTCGTCTATAGAATCTCCCACAGAAAATTATATTTCTTTACTATTTAAGTAAAGTTGAGTTTATTATTGTTTTATCTTTAATATACTAAGTCGTTACCTTATTTATCAGTTTTATATCTCTCTCTCCTCTCTCTCTCTCTCTCTCTCTCTCTCTCTATATATATATATATATAATATATATATATATATATAATATATATATATATATATATATATATATATATATATATATATATATATATATATATATTAGATATATATATATGTTCTTTTTGTTTTATATTGAATTATTTCTTACGAGTCAAGCAGAGCCAAGATAAGTTCATGCTGAATCCATTTCAAAGTTTGCATACTTGTTCACTCAATGTACTGAAGCCAGTTGGTTTACATCTTCTTATGATGCAGACACATGCAACCAGGATCTGGACGTAATGATTCATTTATCTAGTTTAAGGTCCAGAGTTAGAATTGAGCCTCATTGAATTTTGGAGGACATCATTTTAATTGGTTTTCTAGTTTTGTTCATTAGGATGTTGTGGGGCATGTCCCAACATCCATCTTAGTCAATTTAGTTGCTTTATATACACTTAGTAGTTTTGTTTTGGAGTCTCATTTACTTTGTATTTTCATATGTTCAAGTGTTGAGACATAAGTGCCGTTTTGGCAAGACTACCATATTACGTATTGCTTTTAACCATGCTCTATTTCTTGATTGAGTTAAGTTGAGTCTTCCGATGATTTAAGTAAGTCAGGCAAACAGTTCGCTCGTGGACAACAATGGTCATCGAGTGCAACTCCCACCTATGGTATAGGCCTTGGGCGTGACATGTCAGTTATAAATTCAATTTTTCGATTATATGACTTTTATTTTAATAAGAAATAGTTATTTTTTATATAAGATATCTAGAAAATACCAAGAGATATTGTTCAGTATTATAGATACAATATTCCTACATTTTAGCCACTTTTATGTAAGGGCAAATCTAGAAGGGGCAAAGGTAAATTCATTTGATCCATTTTTTTAGCAGATCATGAAAAATTTGGAGGTTTTGTAGTAGTATGAATTATTTAGATATATTCATAAAATGTTTATATCAGTATTGTTATAGTGTACTAAAATATTTTAAAATAACAAATAAAATAATTAAACTTAGTGAAAATTGAGTTAAGTTGGGTTTGACTCATTCTCTCCCTATTTTTGCTCAATTCATATTAATCCAATCAAATTCAGTTTGAATTGGATCTTGAACCGTTTGTTATCTTGAGAAAATACTATTGACTAAAATTGATATAATTCATTCAATTACCGTCCGCAACAATCCTGAGATTAAATTAGAAGAAAAATCAATGAAACAAATACAAATATACATGAAAAACTAATTAAAAAACTACAAAAATATAACCTTTTTTGCATGAGTCTCGTCTGAGTAAATGAAGATTAGCCTCGAAATGCCTAATGTTATAACCAGATTGTAAATAGTTGTGTGTATTTACAATTTTTCTATGAAATTAAAAGATAAGCTATAAATAGTAATTATTTTAAGCATTTGCTACTAATATTATTAATATGATAATTACATATTATAAATTAGTTGAACCATATAATTTTTATTTTATTTTAATAATTAAATAGATTTCATCATTTCATTAGATTATATGTTGTGCAAAAAAAAAAATAACATTTTCAGTGGAATCCAATAAATTGGTCCTTTTATGTGTATTAGGTTTAATACTTCCACTCTATTCAATTACGAAAGTTAATGTAGCGTAAGATAGGGAAAAGGGAGATTGATTTTGTTTTCTTCCTCAGATAAGCTCGTTCAAAATCCTAGTATACATATGCATATTTACATATGTGTACACACACACACACACAACACACACCACACACACATATATATATATATATATATATATATATATATATATATATATATATATATATATTATATATATATATATATATATATATAATTATTATGTCTTATTGGGTAGTTAATATAATTCGGATATATTAACATTAGAGAGATGTTTCAGTTATAACTTTTGAGATAGATGATGGAAATATATATATATATATATATTATATATATATATATATATTATTTTTATGATTTTATATATTATTTTATTTATTAGCATAAGGCCGTACAGAGCCTGAAACTTGCATTACTGATTTTCACTCATGAAGTAACTTTATAATGCTATTAGAGGCGGACCCACATTAATATGTGTGGGTGCATATGCATATACAACTATATCTAGCAAAAAAAATATGATTAATAGCACACTCTTAATGAGTGTATAGATTTCCTTGTGCTAGAGGAATCACCCACAAAATTAGGGTTTCAATCTAACTAAATCCCTTATTTCTTTTTAAGCTTATTGTGATATTAAGGGGGGTAGGGGTAAATTTAAAATTCACTTAATGAACTACTAGTAATCGATAGTCGACTCACATGCAAGTTAGTATCTAGATTCACAATAATATAATGTTGAAATAATAATTGACAAAAAAGGTTTTATCCTCGTTTGGATCACAAGTACGGTGCCTAGTCCAGCCCCTTGGGTTTCAAGCGTTTTCTTTAAGAGATTAGAAGAGATATTCGTGTTACAACAATTTGAAACTGTATCCTTTTTAATATGCAAATCAGATTTCTACCTTTAAACTGCCTCAACTTGTATACCTACACCCTATTCTTTCTTTTCTCTTTTCTCTTCAACTGTATCACTCATGTGTCTACAAAGCTTTATGAAAGAAAAAAGAAAGTTGTTTGCTAAGCTCAAGTGAGGTTGCGTATTTCACACTACAAATCTGGGTTGGTTTAAGTAGATGATGATTTGTGCTCCTGTAAGGAAAAACCCAAGGGATTTATCTCAAACAAGGATCAAATAGTGAGTCCTTGAATGAGGCAATGTAGTTTATCTGTATCCATGAAGTAAATCGCTTCTACAGCGTTCCTTTTGCTGGTTTGATCTTTTCCTTGTATGATCGACATACTTCTTATCTCGTGGCTTGATTCATGGCTCTTTCATTTCTTAATGATTCGGTTGTGATCTCTGCCAAGTGTGCGAATATTCTACTTTATTTAGACTTTCATTAAGTGTCAATCAACCATATATTCCTTTCCTTCTTTTGTCCCTTATATTTGAGGCTTGCCTTTCCAATGCTTTTCTGCATCTTCAAGCAAATATTTTTTTCCTTCTTGAAGTCATTCGCCTTGAAGATTTTCTTCTTGAATTTGCGACCTACGAAAATTAAGATCAACGCATTAAGTGTCGATTTTAAAAATAAACTAACTCTAACGAGTTAACAATCTCCTCCTTTTTTTATAATTACAATATTGATAACTATTTTAATAGTAATCTTGACAGTCAATTTTACTGAAAAAGTTAATTGTACTTCCCTGAGGTATCATGTCTTATTTCATCAATGCATGCAACTCTCCCAATCTTATCTCCCCCTATCTCACGGAGGAGTAAGAAAGATAGATTTGTTTTCTCCCCCTTTGTCATAATATAAAAGAATAGAGAAAAGCATATCATGTCTTAGTTCATCAATGCATGCAACTCTCCCAATCTTATCTCCCCCTATCTCACGGAGGAGTAAGAAACATAGATTTGTTTTCTCCCCCTTTGTCATAATATAAAAGAATAGAGAAAAGCATACTAGATTAATGCAAAGACAACAGATACCATAGTAGTCTAAGAGTCAGAGAGACAAAAAACAGTAGTCCAAGAGACAGAGAGGTACATGCCCCTATTGAAAGTTAGTGCAAAAAGTAAAGTTCATCAAGTAGAGTTAATGACCACCCCAAAAGTACTTGAGGGAGTTAATCACTTTCTCACAGGAGGTGTTGTATGAACGTTTCACATTTCACGAAAGAATGGAGTTTGAGTTTTTAACTGTAACAGCAAGCTCATTGTTGGAGGAGTTGACTCCACTTTTGAGAGAGTCAATTTGTTTAATTAGGAGATTTATTGTTGAGATACCTTCATGCTTGATAGTTGTCATGGCAATGCGCAATTTATCGATATAAGTGATAGAGTCTTTCTGTAAGCGAAATACCTTTTCCACAACATTATGAAGTGTCTCCAAGTTTCGTTCTACAGCTCAGATTCTGGTTTTGACCTCCTCATTGTCCAAAATAAAAGAGCGGCAGAATCCACCGAGATTTTTGAGGGTTTGGGAGAATCCACCGGAGCTTTGACTTAGTCCTTTTTTACACACTTTTCACTAACTTTCACATAACCCATACAAAAAAAAGTATGAAAATCATAAGTTGCATTCATAAGAGATGGGTTAAAGAAAGAAAGATCCACAAGATGGTCCATAATAATCCTCGAAATGATCAAGCCATAGGGCAGACTTGCTGAGACATTCATGTTTTAAAAATATCCCAAATATAGGCCTTGAACCATTATGTCTAGCTTATGAGTTATTTTTTAGCAGGAAGTAGAGAAAAAATACATCACGAGTAGAGATATTACTTAAGGATCCCTTCCTTTGAATAAGAGTTGTGGCCACAATATATGCCAGAATACGATTCTCAAAACACAGCGATAAGGGACCATAGTAAGATATGTCATAGTCAGGTTCATCCACGACTCGCTTTGCATCTTCCAGAGAAAGTTCAAAGTCATTAGGCCATGTTCTGATCATGTACAGAATTACCCCAAAGAACTTAGTACCAAATACAACTTTGAATAGCTTTTCATTGATGATAAAACATTTACCCAACACCAACGATTCTTACTCACCACTCTTAGGTGAGATGGAGAGATTCACACAAAATTAGGAGAATCGCTTTGTCAAGAATCTCAAGACCACACCAAGTAAAAAAGAGAGACATTTTCACAACTTTGAGATAGAAGCTTACTGGGAAGTGATAGTCTTTTAATTGACTGAGATCTAAAGCACGATCATGCACGTCTGCATGGGAGAGAGATCCTGTAACATCGAGACGAGGCTTCTTTGATGCTTTTCTTAGTAGTAGAAGCTCGCTTTTTTGAGGACTCGGATGGATCAACCATGGACCTGAGAAAGAACCAGAAGAAAGAGAGATGGTGTTTACTGTGTAGGAACTCGAAGAGACAGAGGATTTCTTTGAGGTCATGGTGCTAGTTTTTGTCATGGTTAGATGTAGAGTAGAAGAGATAGAAGGAAAGAACAAATAAAAAGAAAAAACATGAGAGAAAAGGAATGGGATAAGATGAGAAAGGAAAGGGGATTTGACACGAAGATGGGAAAGTAGAAGAGGCGGCAATAAGTCATAATTACTGAACAAAAAAATTGAGAAAACACATTAATTGCATCAGGAAATGAAAGAAATAAACAATTAGGTAGAACGGATTAGTCAACACATTTAACGCCAAGGCAATCTTTGAGAGAGCAAAATCTTTCCTCAAGAAGAGGTTTAGTAAAAATATAAGCTAATTGATATTTAGAGTGTACAAATTCGAGTGAAAAATCACTATTTTCAACATGATCACAAATAAATTGATGGTTTATGTGGATATGCTTAGCCATAGAATGATGCACAATATATTTTGAAAGACGGTATGCCAGATAATCGGTACAGTCTTGTAGGAAAGATCATAATCAAGTAATTAATGCATCATCCTAAAAATTTGAGTACCACAACTTCCAACCGCTAAGTATTAGGATTCTATGGTATATAAGGCAACCGAACCTTGTTTCTTGCTATGACACGAGACCACAGAGTTCCCAAGATTTGACATGTTCAACTAGTGCTTTTTCGGTCATTTTTGTCACCTGCAAAGTAAGCATCTGAATAACCAATTAAATCAAAACAAGTAGAATTAGGATACCATAGTCCTGGCTCCGTTGTTCAAATGAGGTAGCGAATGATTCGTTTTACTGCTGTGCGATGTGATTCCATCGGAGCAGCTTGAAATCATGCACACTTGCATACACTATACAATATATTTAGTCGACTGACTGTAATACATAGTAATGAACCAACTATATCTGTATACATCTTTTTATTCAAATGTTTTCCATATACATCAATTTCATGACACATGGACTAAATCATTGGGCTACCAAAGTCTTTGCCCTTGTTGAGTCCGACTTCTTAATTAATTTCTTGTGTAGTTTGCTTGACTAATGAGTGTTCCGTTAGTTGAATGGTTAATTTGAAGTCAGAGAATGAATGTGAGTTCTCCCATAAGACTTATTTCGAATTCTCCTTTCATTAGATTTGCAAAATTCTCGCATAAAGAAGGTTAGAACTTCTAAAAATAATAACATCAACATATATTTTAACTATTAAAATGTATAAACGAGATCTTTAAATGAAGAGAGTTATGTTAAATTCACTCCTTTTGAAATTAGTTTTCAGTAAGAACGAACTCAATCTTTTAAACCAATCTTTTGGAAGTTGTTTATGTCTGGAAAGAGCCTTGGATGTTTGTAAACAAAATGGGGGTTGTTCATGAAAACTTCTTATTTTATAAAATTGTTTTAAAACACACTTTTAACATCCACTTGAAATAGTATAAAATGAGTGAATGAGGCATACGAGAGTAAAATTTTAATATATTATAACCTTGACACAAATGCAAATGTTTTCTCGTAGTCAATACCTTCTTGTTGTGAGTATCCTTGAGAGACCTTATCTACGGAGCAGGTTGGTCACCATGGCCAACAAGGCCCATTTTGAAGGTTCACCATCTTTTCTGGTGATCCAGAATTCCGAGATGTTCAAGATTATTCTACTGTGATGTGTCTAGCACAATGTCTTTTGTGTCCTTAAATACAATAATTGTTACCTTAGCGGGTCTAACAACATTAATATATATTGTGGTTTTTACGATTTTTGTAAGACTGCTCATTGATTTTAGTTCTTCATTACATTTTTATAAATCATCCAGCCCATATGAACAATGAGTCGACAATACCTAAGAGATTTTCCTGGTCTATTCACATTTTGTAGAAAAATCTCACAAGAATCTTAAAGTTAGATTACAATTATGTGAATCTTGAAATTTTGTTACAACCAAATCAAGTTTTCTCTGCTACCAATCAAAGTTTAGTTGTGGCTATTTGTTGGTGAAATATGACTGTGTTATATTATGCCAACTTTCATTTTTGACATCTAAATTTTTCTTCTACTATTTGGTTCCTACATCATATCCGACCTCCCTTGAGGTGTGGTCATATACTAAATATCATTTTTTTCTTAAACTTCTTATAAATAACTTTTTTTTATATATGTTATTTTTCCTATTTGAGAGGTCCCAAATAAAAAAAAAGACAATAGAAAGGTGTAGAAGACTATTTTTGTTTTAAAAAATAAAGTGAGGAATTGTAGTTCCAATTAAGTACTATATAATTGTCATAAATTTCAAGTTTGTAACAAAGAATTTATATCAGACAGAGTTCTTGAAGGGCGTAATGTTAGGTAGTGGAGCCTGATTAATATATATAACTGTTTACGCGGTTTAACTTATTTATTCTCTGTATCAGAAAATACTCTGATTTATTAATATAAATATATCTCACCGCCGTGGAAGTTTACTTACTGGGTGTTACCACGAAATATTGAGTTTTCTCTTTCTTTCTCTAGATCTCTCATCTCTTTCTCTTGAAAGTTCTTGTGTTCTTCATTCATCTAGTGTCTGTGCGTGAATTAGATCCATACAACTGGTATCAGAGCTAAGGAGATTCAACACGATCACAGAAGATAAATAGTTCGAAGCTTGGAATCGAGAAGTTTGATGGATCCGATTTCAGTGTCTGGAAGATTCAGATCGAAGATTATCTGTACCAAAAAGATCTTCACGAACCGTTGACTGGGGTGAAGCCGGAATCCATGACGGAGGATAAGTGGAAACTCAAGGATCGCCAGGCTCTAGGGTTGATCCAGTTGACTTTGTCAAGAAACGCGGCGTTCAACATCGTGAAAGAGAAGACTACGTCCGGTCTGTTGAAGGCACTGTCAAACATGTATGAAAAACGATCGACTATTAACAAGGTATATCTGATGTGTAGATTGTTCAATTTATAGATGTCTGAAAATGGATACGTTTCTGATCATATAAACGAGTTCAATTTGATTGTGAGTCAACTCAATTCTGTGGATACTAATTTCGAAGATGAAATTAAGGCATTGATTTTGATATCATCCTTCCCGAGTCTTGGGATACTGTTGTTGCTGCGATTAGCAGTTCTCGTGGATCTGAGAAACTGAAAATGTTCTTAGCGTAAGTATCCGCAAACGAGAAGTGGGAGATTCATCAGGCAGTGCTCTCAGCATTGATCGAAGGGGGAGAAGAAAGACGAAAGGCCAAAATCAACATGGCCGATCAAAATCAAAGAATCGAGGAAAATCCCTGAACAGATCAAACGTGACTTGTTGGAACTATGGAGAAAAAGGGCACTTTTGGACGAACTTCACAAAGCCAAAGAAGAAACAGAATCAGAAATTTGAAGATGACAATGATTTCGCAAATTCAGCAGAGGACATTGGGGATACTCTAATCCTTACTGTGAACAGCCCGGTTGAATCATGAATTTTTTATTCTAGTGCATCTATACATTTGTCTCCAAGCTAGAAGTTGTTCCAAAACTTCAAATCTGGAAATTTTGGAAAAATATATCTTGCTGACAATAAAGACTTAGAGATTGAAGGAATGGGGGATGTTTGCATAAAGACCACCTCGGGAAACCAGTGGACATTGGAGGATGTCAGATATATTCCTGGGATCAAGAAAAATCTGATCTCTGTTGGTCAGTTGGATAGCACGGGATATGCAGCAGAGTTTGGGAAAGGTGCTATGGTAGTAGCTCGTGGCACCAAATCTGGAACCTTGTACCCCACTGCAGCGTGTATAAACATGGCTGTTGTTGCTGAACATGCTTTCGGTTCATGTGTGTGGCACAACAGACTTGGACACATGAGCACTAAAGGAATGAAGATGCTGGTTGCAAAAGGAGCATTAGAGGGTCTGAAGTCTGTTGATATGGGTCTTTGCGAGAGCTGTGTTATGGGCAAACAAAAAAGAGTAATCTTCACAAAGATTCCTAGAGAGCCAAAGAAAGTGCAGTTGGAAATGGTTCATACAGATGTTTGGGGACCATCTCCAGTATCATCACTTGGAGGATCCAGATACTATGTTACCTTCATTGATGATTTCAGCACGAAGGTATGGGTTTACTTCTTGAAGCATAAGTCACATGTGTTTGCAACTTTCAAGAAGTGGAAAGCTGAATTTGAGAATCAGACCGGTTTGAACTGAAATGCCTAAGGTCTGACAATGGAAGAGAGTATGACAAATCAGAGTTCAAGGCATTTTGTGCAGTTGAGGGAATCAGATTGATGAAAACAGTTTCTGGTAAGGCAAGGCAAAATGGAATTGCTGAGAGGATGAAAAGAACATTGAATAAGCGTGCAAGGAGTATGAGGATACACTGTGGGATGCCCAAAACACTTAGGGCGGATGCCGTGAGCATAGTTTCATAGTTAATCAACAGGGGACCATCAACTCCTTTAGGGTTCCAGATTCCAGAGGATGTGGACAGGAAAATAACTCAAGTACTCACACTTGAGGACTTTTTGTTGCTCTGCTTATGTTCATGTTCATCCAAAAAAGAGAGACAAGCTTGATGACAAGGCTGTGAAGTGTTACTTCATAGGCTATGGTTCTGATTTGTTTGGTTACAGGTTTTGGGATGAAAAGAACAAAGAGATCCTGAGACATTGTGACGTGACATTTGATGAATTTGTCCTACACAAGGACAGAGAGCAGAAGGTTCTAGAGATTACAAAGCAAGTGGGAGTTGAGGTTGAGTTGGATAAGAGAAACCCAAAAGATGTCGAAGTAGATACTCAAACAACTCCTACTAATGAATCTGAAGTGGATCAAGTTACACCTGAGCAGGTGTTAAGGAGATCATCCAGATCCATCAGGGCACCAGATAGGTGCTCACCTTCATTACACTATCTATTGCTGACTGATGAGGGGGAACCAGAGTCTTTTGATGAGGCCCTACAGGTGGAGGATTCGATCAAGTGGGAGCAAGCTATGGATGATTAGATGAGGTCACTTGAGAAGAACGACACATGGGTGTTAACTGAGTTAACTGTAGGGAAGAGAGATTTGCTGAACAAGTGGGTGTTCAGAATCAAGACTGAACCAGATGGCAAAAGAATGTTCAAGGCTCGTTTAGTGGTTAAAGGATATTAACAAAGGAAAGGTATTGATTATGCTGAAATATTCTCTCCTGTTGTAATGTTAACCTTTATTCGAATTCTGTTGAGTGTTGTTGCATCTGAGAATTTGAATCTAGAGCAAATTGATGTAAAAAAACGTTTTTACATGGAGATCTGGACAAAGAGATCTATATGTAGCAACCGGAAGGATTTATGGTTCCAGGCAAGGAAAACATGGTGTGCAAGCTCACCAGGAGCTTGTATGGACTAAAGAAAGCACCAAGACAGTGTTAAAAGATGTTTGACTCCTTCATGACCAAGAGTGGATTCTGCAAAGCTGAAAAGGATCCTTGTTGTAACTTCAAGAAATACACTGATTCATATGTCTTTCTACTCTTGTATGTGGATGATATGTTGATTGCAGGATCTAGTATAAGGGAGATTAACAACCTGAAGACAAGGCTGTCTGCAGCATTTGAGATGAAAGATTTGGGTCCAACAAAGCAGATTTTGGGGATGAAGATTTCTCGGGATAGATCTGCTGGCACTTTAAATCTATCTTAGGAGTTGTACATTGAGAAGGTGCTGAGCAGATTCAGGGTTAATGATGCTAAACCCAGGACTACTCCATTGACAATTCAATTTAAATTGTCAAAGGACCAGTCACCAAAGACTGCCGAGGAGCGTAATCACATGGCACTTGTTCCATATGCTTCAGCAGTTGGTAGTTTGATGTATGCTATGGTTTGCACTAGACCTGATATAGCACATGCAGTGGGAGTTGTTAGCAGGTACATGGCAAACCCTGGGAAAGAGCATTGGGAAGCTGTGAAGTGGCTTTTGAGATATCTGAGAGGTACATCCAGTACTTCCCTTTGTTTTGGAAAAGTCAATGTGACTCTATAGGGTTTTGTGGATGCTAATATTGGTGAGGATGTTGACTCGAGCAAGAGTACATCCGGGTACATATACACCATAGGTGGAACAACAGTGAGTTGGATTTCCAGGCTTCAAAATTGTGTTTCTCTTTCATATACTGAAGCTGAGTATGTGGCAATAGCTGAAGCTGGGAAAGAGATGATATGGCTGGCAGATTATCTTGAGGAATTATGTAAGAAGCAGAGCGAGAAGATTCTTTACTTAGATAGCCAGAGTTCCATACAGTTGGTGAAAATCCAGTGTATCATTCGACGACAAAGCACATCAGAAGGCGATACCATTTCACTCGCAGGGCAGCGGAGGATGGTGATATGTGCTTGGAGAAGATATAAGGTGCAAAGAACCCATCATACATGTTGACGAAAGGTGTTGATGTTGAGAAACTGAGGTTATGTAAAACCTCGGTTAGTCTTCTGTAGTTGTTGCTATAGATGTTGCGGTTCGGTAATAATGTTGATGATGAAGAGATTTTTTTTGAGAATGTATTTTTTGGATGACTGAGTCAGTCTCCAAGTGGGAAAATTGTTAGGTAGTGGAGCCTGATTAATATATATATAATTATTTACGCGGTTTAACCTATTTATTCTCTGCAACCAAACATACTCTAATTTATTAACATAAATATACCTCACCGCCATGGAAGTTTACTTACGGGGTGTTATCACGAAATATTGGGTTTCTCTTTCTCTCTCTAGATATATCATCTCTTTCACTTGAAAGTTCTTGTGTTCTTCATTCATCTAGTGTGTGTGCGTGAATTCGATCCTAACACGTTAGCTATCACATAATGGTATGAGCAACATATATGGGTTTTTGTGAATCATTCTTCATCAGAATCAATATAAGAAACTAACATGACTATGATGAAACTGGGCATTCCTACTCTAGTGGATGATGACGAGATTGGTCAAATTTAGTATTTTGCAGTTCATTATAATAAGAACTTACATGAGATTGCCCCTAAAGGATAAAGTACTCATGAATCACAGGTAAGCTTTTGTTTCATTTTCTGCATTCATCTTATAGATATGAATCCACGGTAGTTGACTGTAATACATAACATTCTTTATTCTTCCTTCAGATCCTACTACTAAGAAGGATGTTCATTTCATAAGAAATAGTTTATAATGCTACAAGATCAGGTATATTAAATAAAATCATCTGAAAAGAAAAAGGGGCATAAGATAACCATAACCAAGTGTCGTAGGGACATCAAGTGGTTGATATTATACCCCAAATAAGTTTGCCTTTTGGTAACTTTTAACATTAGATAGCTTGGTTGTAATAAAATCACCTCAAGAAAATTTTGTTAATATATCAATTTATTTATTCTCATCAATCAAAAAAGAAAGAGAAGAACATTTCACCTTAGTTTCTTAAATTCATGCCACAAGATTTGACTTTTGTTTTTCAAGTCATATCTATAACTAAAACATTTATGTGGTTATTTGCAGTAGGTCAAAAGGAAGAAATCAATGGTAATGTTTCTACTAATAGCATAATAAGTACTTCACCTATCGAATTCAAGAACAATTTCTTGTTTCCTTCTTCATTCTTTTTATTTGTAAGAGCATATTGGATTTCATCCCTTTTGTTAAGTCTTAGCATAAAGTAAACATTTTTTCTTAATTGTGCTAAGGTGACAAATTGAATTAACCTACTTCTAGACATGTAACTAGAAGAGAGATGTACAGTGAATACTGAAAATAAAAAGAGACATTGCAAGAGCAATATACTATTGTTGTTGGCATTGGCAGCAAAAAATATAGGTTTATATTTTAAGAATATGTCGACACTTTCTACTTTACAACTTTCTAGATGATTGAGAAACAACAAATAATCTAACGTGAATGAAGTTAGTCAGTAAACTCAAAGCCCCGTTTTTGTTAATTCTTTTGATAAATGTCTATTACGCGTACGAAATCATAACCAAGAGGAATAAGAGAAATTTTGTATGTTGTTGCCTGCTCATTTTTTGGTGAAAAAAGAAGAGTTGAATGACTATTTTCATTAATTAAGGGTTTATTTTTGTAGGGAAAAGGCACAAGTACCCCTAAACCTATGCCGGAAATCCCAAAGACACACTTATACTATACTAAGGTCCTATTACGCCCCTGAACTTATTATATAAGTAATTTTCAATCCCGTTTCGGCCTATGTGGCACTAGCTTAAAAAAAGTCAACCATCGTGGGGCCCACAAGACAGTGCCACGTACTCCGAAAAGGTTAGAAAATATTAATAAAATAAGTTAAGGGGGGTAATAGGATCTAGAATAGTATAAGTGTGTCTCTGAAACTTCGGTCATAGGTTGAGGGGATACTTGTACATTTTTCGCAATTTTTAAGTAAAGTATTTTTTGATTAAGACATTGTTAATTTGCCCAATATAAAATGTTGGGCCAATGCTTGCACGGGTTGTGCCCATGTAGTATATTTATGCGTATATATTTATCTTGAGTTGGGAGTCTATCAAAAATAATATCTCTATTTTATTATTTTAAGGTAGGTGGAATTAGATATAATTTTACAACAATAACGACGCTCATGTAGGAATTAAATTACCAGTAAGAGTTTGCTCCTATATATCTAAAGTATGGAGGCGCGTTGAAACTTTTAATTCGAATTGAGGACGGGGTTTGAGAGTTAGCTTTTTTGTTGTTATAGTATAACAATGTCCAGTAGAAAAAGTAAACTGTGAATCTAACTGGATATTAGTATAACGCCCATTTGAAGGTCCAACAGGCCCATATTAAACTTAAACTATATTTCCGTTAAGTCCCTACTAAAAAAGAAGAACTCAAATCACTGAACAACGAAAGCTCGAGATACCGATAGAAAATGGCGCCATGTTCTGAATTTTGATGATGCTATGATAAATATGAAATCCTTAAGGTACATTTACATATGCATAGTAAAAATCCTTAAAATTTATTTCAATAATCTAAAAAAGATTATTAGTGAATCGTGTCAAACACGACAAATCTTACTAGTTAAAGAGTGTAAATAAGTGGTAATTGATAAGTGTAGAAGAATTAGTCTTTAATAGCATTCAAAAAGAAAGAAAAATAAAAAAGGGAATTTTATTCAAAGAAAAATAAATAACTATTACTCATCACAGGAATCATGTGACTGAGATATATAATGCAATCTTTGTGAGAGAGGCATTGCATTGTCCTCGTGAATCAAAGTCCTATATATAATAAAGAAGTTCTTCATCAATTTCCCATCCTACCTCAATCATGGTAAACTCTTCCTCCAACAACCCTAAGTTCATCCAAATAATTAGTTCCTCTGATGAATTATGTCTTCTCGTCAGTTCATCTTTGTTTTTCTAACAATTTCCTATTTTATTTTAGTTAATTTGTAATTTTAGTCCCTGTGAATTATTGATTTTGTATTAGAACTAATTATGTTGTATGAAACTAAATTCAAATTTTGTTTGCACACAGAGGATTCCTGTAGTATTTGCTTAAAGACATTGCAAAAACAAGTTAAACCCCGTGTTTCTTAAGGCTTCTCATGGAAAACCATGGGAGGTTGAAGTGGAAATGTATCAAGGCCAAATTTGGCTAGCCAAAGGATGGAATGAATTTTGTGCCTATTACTCAATAAGCGTTACGAGCATATTTATATTCACATACATCCCGTGTTCTCACTTTAATGTCGCTATATACGATCAAAGTAGATCAGAAATTGAATATCCAATACATCAAGATATTGAAGCTGATGAAGAAGAGGAAGTTATTCCAGTCCTCCAAGATAATTCTAATGAAATCGAGGAAGATATTCCAGTTTACCTTCAAGATAATGCTAATGTAATGGAGCAAGGTAAGTAAACATCATAACTGATTTATTAACTATTAAGGTGAATACATTAAGTAGTCATTTATATATTGCATTTGGATATCTATTTCAAGAAATGTGCATGTATTGACATTAATTTATATGGCCATAAGACATTTTAAACTTGTGGTCTTAATTATTCCATACGCTTTCATTGGGACTTATATCATACTAGTTGTCAAACTTATATCAAGTTGTTGCAGATAAGGAAGTTGGAGAAGCTAATAGCAGAAGTGAACAAGTTAATCCAAAAATTTTAAGAAGTCGACACAACTTGGTGAACTTAAATGGTGACAATCCGTATTTTGAAATGGTTATAAAAAAGGCACATGCTACTTATATGGTAACGTTTAATAGTTTTTACTTTGTGTCTTTAGATTTTTTAGTTTTTCATTCCATTTCTTACTTACTATTTTTCTGAAAATCTAACGATCATGTTTGTTTGATGAATATTTTTGTTAGACTATCCCGTTGAGATTCGCCCAAAGTACAGATATAATCAACTTAGAGAATATGAGGCTGGTTAATGAAGAAGGAGCAGAATGGAGAGTGGATATAGTATATAATAGGAGTAAGGTTATCATAAAAAGGGGATGGACTGCATTCAAAAAAGATAACAAGATAGCTAATGGTGAAACTTGTCGCTTCAAGTTAATTCGGGGCCCTATTGCAAATGTTTTGCAGGTTCAGAAGATCCCAACACCCCTTTGATTGCAATAAATTATCTACTATTTCTTTGGATTTCATGTTGGATAGTTTAGTTTGTCTCAGGAAGATGCTAGGGAAATGTTATATATGTTTTATTTACGAAAAAAAGACAGACAAACATTCACTTAATTTGCTAAAATATGTAATTTCAGATAGATTTCTGCATAAATTGTCTTGTTATAACAAGTATGTGTACTCATCAAGTGCTCAAGTTAGCATTTTATTTTGTAAACATTATGTAATGTTACTCTTTTTGGGGTTTTACTTATATATGTTAAAAACTTTTTTTAATCTATAATTATTTTTAGTAAATGAATTACTATTTTTTAGCTTTGTGAATGTTTTTTTTTGCAAATCTACCACTAGTAAGAGCGTCTAGCGGCTATTGATGATACAAAGATATTCATAGTGAAACGTACAAGTAAGGGGGGGATAGGTCTTACCTTACTATTTCTAATGACATAACAAGTCTCTACTAATTAAGAGGCATGGAGAAAATAAGATCTAGAGGAAACTAGGTATTCTACGATCATCACCGACTTTGTAATCCTCATTACTATGATATTAAAAAGTAGGATGCTAAAATAATGCAAATTAAATCCAGAAATAAAGACGAGTTATCCAACTCAAACTTGATTTGATATAAGTATGAACTAAAAAAGACAGTTTGTCCATCTAAAGTAATCTAAAGTATATTCTTCTTATATTCTTCAAATATGCCTAACAATAATTGATAGTTCATAATTTATTGTTGGATTTGTTGGATCTTGATAAAGTCTTTGACATTGTCATATGGTTTTGCTTTGCCAGTATAATCATTAGGTGCCTTGGAAAAAAATTTGTATCACCACTTATGCTCATAGTGGTGGTTTTCGGTAAGAAAATCTCCCACATAACTATATTATTTTCATATACAACTAAATTTGAGTTTGTTATTGCATTTCCTTTAATGAATTAAGTTGTTTTACTATTTTGCAATTCTTTATATGTATCACATATGTTTTAATTGACTTATATATGCAGTGAGTTGAGTATTTATGAGTTGTGTAGAACCAATGTAAATTCATTTTATTCTTATCAAGCTTTAGTGGTTGTTACTAATCCAACTCTCATACTCATACATTTAATGTACATATGCCAATTTTGCCTGCATCGTCTTAGGATGTTAACGCATGTAACTAGGATCAGCATCCAACTCCTCGTTGATCCAGTTTAGCACTTAAAGTTAGTGGTGATCCTCCTTGTATTCGGATGATCCTTGTTATTCCTTTTAGCCTCTTCATTGTAGAATGTTGTTGGGTTTGTTATGACATTCATCATAGTAGGTTTAGGGGCTTCATAGACTGACAGTCAGTCATGTAATTCATTTAGGTCTTTTTATTTCTATATATCTTATTTTGATATTTAATGCCATTTTGGACAAGAAAATTAATTTAACTTATTTATAAGAATGTGATTGTTTTATCATTTAGTAAGTATTTTGTTGAGTTAATTAATATAGGTCGAGGGTTCTCTCAAGGTTAACAATGGTCATTGGGTGCCGGCCACGTCTAGGGTGTATGCTCGGGGCATCACAAGCATTGTACTAGAGCCCAGTGTTCAAGAGTCTATGATGTCCTGTCTATAGAGTCATAGTCAGGTGTGTGAAGCGCACCACATCTTTGAGTAGGAGGATGCAACATTAAGGAATTTCATTACTTCCTTCATCTTCTTTTTTCGTGTATTACAATTTATATCTAAAATGTTTCCCTCTAATTCGTTCTTGCACGTGTTTTAGATCATCATGACTCCACAAAGAGAATCTACAGGTCGTCCAGCCACAAGGATTGTAGAAGAACTGGTGGTACCTAATGCACGCAAAGTGTAACCTCAAAGGGGAGTTACCAATGCTGAGTTCCACGGGGCTATCCAAATGTTAAGACAAGTGGTGACTAACCAAGTTAGGCAACAAAACGGAGCTCGACAAGAAAGGGCACACCCTTCAACGATAGGGAATTTTTGAGGATTAACCCCTCAAGATTTTTCTAGTTCAATCACTACTAAGGATCTGGAGAACTTTGTCAAGGAGCTTTACAAGGTTTTTGAGGTGATGCATGTTGTAGATAATGATAGGCTTCAACTATTAACATATCAACTAAAGAATGTGGCTAAGACTTTGTTAGATTAGTTAAATGACGGCAGAGATAAGGATGCACCACATTCTAGGTGGTCTTGTTTCGAAGAGGCTTTATTGGGGCGGTTTTTCCCCTAAGTAATTAAAGAGGCTCTGAAACAAGGTTCCTTAAGTATTCATGAGTAGAGTCTGAAATTCACCCAATTGTCTAGCTATGCTTCTAATATTGTTATAGACATGAGGAGCGACTGAGTTTTGTTTTCCCTTTCTTAGGTCGTGCATCTAGTAAAGAGGGAAGAGAGGCAATGCTAATCATGACATAGTAATATCAGGATTTATGGTTTATGTGCAACAAGTTGAAGAGTAAAAGTTGAAGGAAAGAGAAGAGTACATGAATAAGAAAGCCAAGACTGAGAATGAGTCTAGGCAGTACAAAGGTCACTTAAATCGGCCACAATTTCTGAAACAGAAGGGGCATGCACCATCATCATCTAGTACACATGAGCCTAAAAACAGAGGGTGACTACAATGGCTATAATGCACAAAACAAATGATCTAGGCCAGAATAGTCCAAAGGAAGTGTGGCACAAGGGGTAGTTGGGCTTGTGCATGTGATAAGTGTCGTAGAACCCACCTACGTAAATGTAGTGAAGGACAAAGATTTTGCTTCAAGTGTGGTGAAGAGGGTCACTTTATGAGAGTTTACCCTAAGAATAAGCAAGGTGGTGGAAGTCTGCCAATAGAACTCAATTGTTATCAGTTACTCCAAAAGTCAGAAGTGCACCTAGAGGAGCCACTTCCTGTACTGGTGGAGGGGCAAACTATTTTTACGCAATCACTAGGCGCCAAGAGCAAGGGAACTCTCCTGATGTTCTCATGGGTATGATAAAAGTATTTAGTCTTGATGCTTATGCTTTTCTAGACCCAGGATCAGATAATTTTTTTTTGTAACTCCTTATGTTGCAAATCCTTTTTATATTCTCACTGTAAAACTTTGTGAACCTTTCTGTATTTTTACCCTATTTTGAGAGTCTATTCAAGTGGAAAGAGTTTATCGTGATTGTCCTATTTCTATCAATCACAAAAACACCATTATAAGTTTTTGGTTATGTCTTTTGGGTTGACCAATGCAGTAGCAGTGCTATTGGATTTTATGAATAGTCTTCAAGACTTACTTAGATATGTTTGTTATCATCTTCATTGATGACATACTAATAATTTAAGGAATGAAGAAGATCATGCTAGTCAACTCATAATAGTACTTCAGAAGTTGAATGAAAATGAGTTATATGCCAAGTTCTCCAGGTGTGAGTTTTTGCTTAAGTGTGTGGCATTCTTGGGCCACATAGTTTTCGGTGATGGGATTAGAGTTGATACCAAAAATATAGAATTAGTTCAGAGTTTGCATAGACCCCTGTCTCCAACCGATTTTAAGAGTTTCTTGGGTTTAGCAGGCAAATATAGAAGCATTGCTGAAGGGTATTCATCTATCTCGTCTCCCTTGATCAAGTTGACTCATAAAACAACAGAGTTCAATGGTCTAAAGCTTGTGAGAAAAGCTTTAGGAATTGATAAATAGGTTACCGACATCTCCGATTTTCACTTTATCAGAGGGTACTCAGGATTTTGTGTTGTACTGTGATGTATCAAGAGTTTGTTTTGGTTGTGTGTTAATTTAAAAAGTCAAGGTCATAGCCTACGCCTCCAAATACTTGAAAGTTCATGTGTAGAATACCCAACCCATGACATAGAATCCGCTGTTGTGGTTTTTGCCTTTAACATATGCTATTACTATTTGTACGACATTCATGTTTATATATTCACTAAACCATAAGATCCTACAATATCAGTTCACCTAGAAGTATCTCAATCTAAGACAAAGGAGGTGGTTAGAACTACTCAGGAATTATGACATGAGTATTCTTTACCACCCATGTAAGGATAATGTGGTTGTTGATTCCTTAAACTGGTTATCCATAGGGACTACCACCCATGTTGAGGAAGAAGAAAGAAGGAGTTAGCTAAAGATGTGCATAAAAATTCACGTTTTGGAGTCAGACATATGGATTTCACTAAAAGACGGATAATGGTGACTATGGGGATGAATCATCAATAGTGTCTAACGTGAAATAAAAGCAAGACTAAAACAACGTTTTTCTTGATTTGACGGAAAATGTTCATACACAAAAAGTATTGGCTTTTGAAAAAGGCGGAGATATTGTGCTAAAGTACTAAAGTAGATTATATGATGGTTGGAATCCAAGAGAGGATCATATAGGAGGCCATAGCTTAAGATATTCCATTTATCGATTTCCACCAAGATGTACCGCAATTTGAGTGAAGTATATTTATGGGAAGGCATGAAGAAGGACATTGTAATGTTTGTTGCCAAGTGCCCAAATTTCTAACATGTGAAAGTAGAGTACCAAAAATATAGAGGGTTGGCTTAGACTACAAAACTTCCAGAAATGAGAGTGCGAGATGAATTATATGGAATTTATCACAGGCTTGCCAAGATCTCGAAGTAACATGATTATACTTGGGTAATTGTCAATTGAATGACAAAATAAGCCCACTTTGTGCCGGTAAAGACTACCCATTCAGCTTAGGATTATGCTATTATGTAGAATAAAGAAGTGGTAGATTTTATGGAGTTTTGGTCTCTATAATTTCAGATAGAGGTGCACAATTTTTCTACTTTGTACGCTCAAATTATACTTTCTTAAAGAAGTATAAGCAGTCGTATCAAGTATAGAATCCAATTGTTAAGTTGAGGTCGATCCCACGAGGAAAATGGTTTAGATTTAAATTTAGTCTACGATTACGTCTATTGAGTCAAGTCCTTTCCGAAACAGATAATTGAAGAGGGGTGGGGGTTTGTGAAACAAACGTGTTCAATTATTTCTAAGTAAACAAGTAGCAAGATTAAAACTTTTGTTTTTATCAAGCGACGAGACAAACTAGGGGTGTAAGTGTTCCCCATAGGTTCATAATGTGGTAATCCTAGATATAATAATTCTTTCCTATTGTCTTGCATGCAAAGTGACTAGTTATGTTCTCTAATTCCTTGGTCCAGCAATTAGAGAATTTCACTGTACCTTAGTCCGGCTACATGTTTGTACTTTACTAAACCTTACCTTTACCTTATATTAAGCATCATATTCAATGTATGGCTAAGTTACTACTTTGCACCAATTGAAATAGCCTATTAGATAGTGTATAATAAATATATGTTGATAATTCTTTTCCTATCAACTACCTCCTTGGTCCAGCAAGTAGAAATAGGGAAAATTCTAGCGCGTGCACTCGTTAAATAGACTTCTAAACAAAAAATAATCAATACATGAAAGGACATATTCTAGAATTTTTATTTAGCTAGTTTTACATTGTTAATCAGCCATGGTTACACAACCCTAGTTGTGGATTATGTTACCCATGCCTAGAAATACACAATTCATGGTTCTTAAACAAGAATTCATGTACTTACTTTTAAAAGTTTGAAGAAAATCCTGAAATAACACTTGAATTAACGAAAATATCTTGAGAATCGATTTCGAAAACTTGAAGTTATTCCCAAAATCCCAAGTTCAACTTCCAATAAGGTCAGTCAGTCAGTCGATCCTTTTGTAGCTCCACTCTTGTTTAGAATTCCCCAAGTTGCTTCTAGATTCTTGGACCTCTGGTCGACGACCACCATCTAAGGGCCATCAATGGCTTTGTGAGTCACCTTTTCTGCACATTCTTCTGCATTTCTGTTTTGGAGGACTTTCCTGCGAAACACAGATAAATACCAATAGAGTTACAAGAGAAATGCCCTAGACAAACACTAAACTTATGGAAAAAGCATTGAATGTACCGTGAAACCACGATACATTAACACCCTTAACTTAAATTCGTTGTTTGCCTCAAGCGACACCCTATGACTCACCACAACAACTTTGTACAAATGTATCCTTATTTAAGCTTTCGCAATCATATGGCTATCAATCTCGATTATTTTCATTGCTTTCATGCATGATATAACTCTTAGGATTACTCATGTGGATCAGACTATGACACAGACTCACCACGCCGACACCTCTACTCTTTAACTCTCACAAAGGCAACAACTCTCAAATATTGCAACTAGTTTTCTCACTTCAAAAGATATCCTCCTTTTTCAAGGGTGATTTCAAATTTGAGTACGAGGATCATTATTCAACACTCACTCTCAGAACAACTTCACACCTAATTGATACTTGTTTCCATAGGCTTGCCCTTATTTTCACTTTTTTAAGTTCACCATATTAGACTCTTAGGATCACGATAGGACTTTCATGGCCTGTAACATAGGCTCAGGGTCAAGTATGGTACATATGGATAAATTTTAGAGACTTGTTCCCCCCTTGACATTACGGCTAAATTTCCTACCTTTTTCATTGTCTATTATTTCCTATTCTTCATTTTATTGTATACTTTGCCTTTTTTTCTCCGTTGTTTCTTCTTTTGTGCAAATGACTCTTCTCTTGTTTTTATTTTTTTTCTTTCAAAATTTTCACTTTATTTCAACTTTGATTGATTAACTTCTTATTCACTATTTATTCTTTTTTTTTCTTTCACATTATATTTTCAACCCTACTTTTCTTAATATTATTCATAATAGCCACCCTCAACTCATGGCTGAGTCGAGGTACACAATACCCAAGGTTGGGTCATGGCAAAGACGATATTCATTTATGCATTAGCCACACCTAACTTATGCTTTTTTCCTAAGTTTAGGTTAACACGTCAGAATCTCGAAACTTCAACACCACCCGACGGAAAACTCCTCCCTTTGCCTAACGTTTTTGCTTAGCGTTTGTATATGTTTTGATTATATTTTTTTTGTGTAAGTTCTTCAAGTATGAAAAATTTGGGTGTTTCTATTCTTATAATTTGGTTAGGTAGAGAATACGTGATAACAGTGGAGAAACATGAGAGAGATGAGTGTGAGAGAGTAGTTTAGGATTAGGAGTTTTAGTTTGGGAATTAGTTAAACTAGGACTCCTCATTAATTTTAATAAAAATTGTGATTTAATTAGCTTATTGAAATGAACATAAATCCCTTTAAAAAATCATATTATAAACCTCAACTTAAATAAAATTTAGTTCATCTTCCATTGAGGATCGAACCTTGGTAGAGTTACCATTGTGAAACGGGTCATTTCGGGTTGACCCGACCCAAACCATCCATTTAATTAAATTAATGAATTAATAAATTAATTCCTAAGGATAATTACGATATTACCCTTTGCCTGGAAAAGACCATTTTACCCCTAGACCATCCAAACATAAGATTTCTCTTTTTAATTCCGGTAAAGACTCATCCGAGTGAATATTCATATTAAGGAGCCCTACTTGGATGGACCCAACCTTTACTATCCCAACTAACTCCCCATGATAGTTGGCTTGAATTTCCAAAGGGTTCAGAGGTTCGGTTTTATGCGTATGAATTCCGTGTGAACCCGGTCTAATCGTAGGCATTCTAGACACATAAAGCATTACTTAACATATCAATTTTAGGGTTGTTACATTATCACCCCCCCCCCAACAACATTCATCCCTTATAACACTTATTAATCTAAAACAAAGCCAATCATATCATAACATGACCACTATTCACAGTCAAGCAGTAGCAACAAAGAATGGAGAGATAAGGAAACTTCAACTTAAGAGTAAGGAATCTAACCTTAAGGACTTAAAAGATGGGGATAGCGGGATCTCATATCAGCCTCGGCATCCCACGTGGCACCCTCAACAAGATGATTTCTCCACAATACCTTTACTGTGGGCCTCCTTGTTTCTTAGTCGCTTCACCTGTCTATCTAAGATCTCAATAGGTAACTCCTCATAGGACAAGTCTTCCTCGAACCCCAATCCTTCCACTGGTAGAATCGATGTTGGATAACCTAGGAACTGCTTTAACATGGATACATAATAGATTGGATGGACAGAAGCTAGCTCCGCAGGCAATGCAATTTAATGGACACCTCACCCACACGCTGTAGGATCTCATATGGCCAAATATACCTCGGACTCAACTTCCCTTCCTGCCAAACCTCATCACCCTTTCATAGGTGTAATATCTTCAAATAAACCTGGTCACCAACATCTAACTCTAAGGTATGTTTTCTGTTGTCTCTATTAGACTTATGCTGACTGTAAGTAGTAGCCAACCTGTCGCTAATCACCCTGACCTTCTCTAAGGCCTTATGAATGATCTATGGACCCAAAATAGATGACTCTTAAACCTCAAACCACCAAACTGGAGACCTACAACTCATGCCATATAGTTCCTAGAACGGTGTCATCCAAATGCTGGAGTGATAGTTGTTATTATATGATAACTCTATCAAAGGCAGATGGTCGTCCCAACTACCTCTGAAGTCAATCACACACGCTCTCAATATGTCCTCCAATGTTTGAATGGTGAGCTCTGCCTGCCCATCAGTCTGAGGATGAAAGGTAGTACTAAGCTTTACCTGCGGGCCTAAGTTCTTCTTGAAGGATCTCCAGAAGTATAAAGTGAACTGATCTCCGCTATTTGAAATGATAGACAAAGGAATCCCATGCCATCTCACAATCTCATCAATGTAGAGTCTCGCATAATCCTCGGCTCTTATGTAGACTTCATAGGGATAAAGTTGGTAGACTTAGTCATCCTGTCCACAATAATCCATATGGAGTCATGTTGTCTCCTAGTCCTCGGAAGACAAACCATGAAGTCCATATTAATGGCCTCTCACTTTTTCATCGGAACCTTAATCATCTGAGTAAGACAGTCAGGCCTAAGATGTTTTGCCTTAACCTGCTGACATTACGACACTTGGACACATATTCATCAATGTACTTCTTCATGCCATCCACAAATAGATCTATTTAAAATCATGATACATATTGGTGGAAGCTAGATATATGGAATAACTGAAACCATGGGCCTCTCCAACAATATTTGTCTGCAAATCATCCCATCTGGTACACACAGCATGTCCTTGTACCTAAGTATGCAGTCACCTCCCAAAGCAAAAGACTCATTCATCTAAACCAACATTGAGTCCTTCACCTCGATCAACACAAGATCAAGATTCTAACCCTTCTTGACTTTAACTACTAAGAATGATTCAAAACTAGGATGAACTGAAACACCCCCACTAGTAGAGTCAACTAACTTCACACCCCGTCTGGCCAGTCCGTGTATATTTTTCATCCAACTCTTTCTTATCATCATCAACGGGGGTTGTACTTCCCATTCTCATCCTGCTCAAAGCATAAGCTACTACAATAACCTTAACTAGATGGTAGTGGACATTCATATAATAGTCCTTCAACAACTCCAACCACCTCCACTAACGTAGATTCAACTTTTCTCACTTGTACTAACCTATCCTCATGTATCCACTCTTTATTTTCTTGTTCATCATCTAGCATAAATATACTCGCTTCATCATTTCATTTAGTAACATTTATTTTTAGGCGTAGATGCTGCTTGTCTCACTTGCACTAGACTATAGTCATGAAGTCATTCTTTTCTTTACATATTAACTATGTATTCATTCTTAACACTTTCTTTTGGAGTATGCTTGAGATTTGACTTTACATCATTCTACACTCCCCTTTCACCTCAACAATCTTAGATCCAGTGTAAACAGGAGGATTCATCCTGGTGAAGTCCCTTCACATGTTAGCCATGGTGCTGGCAGGTGGGTTCTCCATGGGAACACCTTATTGTCCGCTTGGGATGTCATAGCCTGAGATTTTAAAGTGATGGCTTCGGCCATCTATACCAAGGTTTTCTTCACTTCTCGAGTTGTCAACCAGTTTGGTTAACATGCATCTTCATTCTAGCAGCTAGGGCCTGGGGAAGATCTTTGTTGCCCCCACCACTATCTTCTCCTCTTCACGACCAACGTCCCTCCTTGTTTTCATTTTTTGAAAAAGTAGAATTGATGTTAGATATGCTCATAACACCAAGGAAATAGACATTAGAGAAGGCACGATAAGATCATAAGAAGGGAATTTTCTTACGCATCATGTAGGCTCTTATTCACGGTAGCGGTGCACTTCACTACCATGACTTTGAAACTATATAATGAGGTTTATGTGAACTTATTATCCTTGAAATTTAACCTTGTGATCTGATACGAGCATTGTAACGAATAGAATCTATACTTCAGATGAGACCGGTGTCGTGGACCTCTCAGAGGTCGAAGACAAGCCTACATACAGCATTGTTACTTCATCTAGATTAATTTTAGCAGAAAAAATGAACTTTTGTTACTTAAAATTCGATTAAGTCATTATACTTGAACTCATAAACATTCACAATCTCATCTAATATTAAGATCATCACATGAAAAAAATAGTTCATAATTGCATTAAATGTATTTTTGCCAAAACGCACCAATAATAAAGTCTGAAATGAAAGTGGAAACGAAACACTAGTGGAACATGCTCCAATAGCTAAAGCCTACATATAAGCTAGAAAATAAAAGTAGACAACGTCGAAATCGTGAGGGCCTACAAAATCTGGATGAAATCTCCACATACAGATAGCTGCAACGTTTGACCATAAGCTTTAGCGTCCACCTGCACCTGCAACTAAAAGTAGATATTGTATGGGATTTGTATACACTTGTACTATGTATGAGTATATGCAAGCACACACCAAGGACATGCATGAGTAAGAATAGCTTTTTCCCAACAACGTCATTTATGGAAAGTCAAGTCATTGGACTTGCAAGATTTGGATTAGGAAAGTCAGTGGACTTGGCAGATTTGGTTTAGGAAAGTCACTGGACTTGCCAAATTTGGATTTAGGAAAGTCATGCCATGATAGTAAAATGAATCATCATACGTATCATATTGCACACAACATATAGCATATTACATATAGCACATAACATATTGCATATAACACTTAACATATTTCATATCATTCAATCATATTCCATGAGCCTTGGAATCATGGACTTGACATTAAGACTTCCCAAAATGAGGGCTCAACATATCGTACCTTAACTAGGGAGCCTTGATTAGCAAACACAGAGTCTGCTTCATTAATTTATACGTACTTCATTTCATTCATTCATAAGCTAGTGTAAACACCAGCTATACCTAGGATGTAGTTTAAGACATTCATCGGGTTCAATGTGCAATGGCCAAGAATGACCTAGTGTCATTACATAAGTCTTTCTCACCTCATGATTATCCTATACTAACACCTTTTGTATCATTCATTTCATTATGTGCATCATTTGAGGCTGAACTCATTCATTTATTGGGAACTTTAACTTTAACCGACATAGATCATGTGAGCATCATGAAATCCACTGTCTGCCCCACACCGAAAAGAGGTGGAATCATTGGCAAAATTTACCCAAAACATGTTAGTATATATAGGGATTTGAACCCTGCTAGATCCCTAAGTTGGCAGTATAGGTTCAAAGACTAGGAGATATAAGGAGACCCATACCCGACATGTCAGACAATCTTATCTCATGAGAGTTACGTGAACATCCGCCCTTCCCAAAAGAAGACATCACCGATTTATAGCTATCCTGGCGGTGCTCAGTATAAATTTCCATTTCATTCAACTCATATGTCATGAAAGCTGACTTTTAGTATGAAGACATCATAGCTCAATAGATGATTTCTCATCTCATAATTAGTATTAAGTATACATTAATCTCAATACTTTCATTAGAGTATTCATTGAGAGTCGTCTCTTCATTAACTTTACACTCTCATAGGAGAGTACATTTTTGTAATATTTACTAAGGATCATTTGAGATTGCTCTCATATTTAACATTAACCTCTTACCATGTCGTCACTACATTCGTTTGCTTTATCACATTTGCTCTTCATAATTACACACCATATTGTTACGTCAATGTTCATTTCATCATATGCCAATGGACTTGGTCATTTAGTGTGTTCCACACTCTTACTTAACCCTTCAAGGAGTTCATCATTTCGTTAAATACATCTTTGGTTCACTTACTTTTAAACGTATGCCAGACTTATGGGTCTTTACGTACAAGCGGTGAGGCTTCATTCATTGTTCGTTTAAGTGATTCGTATCTTTCTAAGATTTTCTGATACAAGACTTATGCATCTTGTATGTATGCCAAGATCATCAATTTTGATCTATGTAGGCAGCATCTTTTGAACATTTATTCATGTATGAATTATGTATGAATACAAAAATTGGGCAAGGGAACCCGATTTCAAATCCCTTGGACAACACTACATTTTTATCTTATTTAGTTTGACCACACGGCTTGGGGACCCAAAATCGAGCCTTAACACCTTTTTTTCTTTTCCCCTTGATATCCCTTTATTTTTCGTTCATTGGAATTGAGAGGATATGAGATCGAACCCCCACAACCTCATTTTCTTTTAATTTTCTTTTTCCATAAACCATTTTTGTTTTGACCAAGAGGGTGTGGGATCAAACCCTCACAACCCCACTTTAATTTTCTCCTTGATTCCGTTTATGCTACCTAGAGGTCATGGGTTCGATTCCCACACGCCTCAATCTTTATTTTTATTTTTATTTTTCCTTAAATCTGACCGAGAGGTGGTGGATTCGAATCCCACTACTCTCATTTCTTTAATTATGTTTTAGTTTTATTGGAATCGGCTAAGGGCACTCGGGTTCAAATCTCGTGTTCTTCACTCATTTTTATTTTAATTAATTATAGCTTTCTTATAGTTAGGTCTTGGGTTCAATCCTTACTGACCTCACATGTTTTAAACATTATTTTCAAAATCTCCTAAATTTCAAACATTAGCCGAGACTAAGCTAACACAATGCTTGAAATTTGCTTATGATTTCCAGCTTCTTTTCATCAACATTTACACGTTAGTTCTTAGGATAATTCATGGATTATTTAGTACATCTTTGGGTGCAATTTTCATGGATTCATTTACCTAATAATTTTCACTCAAATCAGCAACATAACACTTCATATGAACATCACGGTTTACACACGTTCTTGCACATAAAATACAAGGATTTTAAACATGCCATTTCATGCTCTAGTCCGTGACCAAGAGTCACAACAATGCACCTACACAATCGTATCCCACATATCCGGAAAACATCTTTCATTACTCACATAATTCCGAACATACATACATACACATAATCATAACAAAAATACGTTACATCCCTAATTCTACCAGCAAATATATCCAACCTACGAATCAATGGGAGCTAGTGATAGGGACATGCAACCGGAACAATCCTAGTTTTCAGATTAGAATTGACTGAATCATAAGGGTCTCTTGGGAAAGGGACAAAGAGTAAAAAAACTTATACCTTATTTTGACGTTTATCGAAACACGACCTGCTTTACAATCCCTTCTCTAAATCACGTTCAAGTCTCGAAACTCCAACAACCACCCGATGGAAAACTCCTCCCTTTGCCTAGAGGTTTTGCTTAGCGTTTGTATATTTTTTTATTATATTTTTTTGTTTGAGTTCTTAAAGTGTGAAGAACATTGATTGTGTTTTCTGTTCATATAATTTTTTTAGGCAGCGAAAATGTGAGAAGAGTGGAGAAACATGAGAGAGATGAGCGTGAGAGAATAGTTTAGGATTAGGACTTTTAGTTTGGGAATTAGTCAAACTATGACCTTTAAAAAATCATATCATAAACCTCAACTTAAATACATTTAATTGATGTTTTCGTTGAGGTTCGAACCGGGTGGAGTGACCATTGTGAAATGGGTCATTTCGGGTTGATCCGACCAGATTCGTCCACTAAATTAAATTGATTAATAAATTAATTAATTCCATAGGGTAATACAATATTACTCTTTGCCTGTAAAAGACCATTTTACCCCTAGACCCTCCAAACTTAAGATTTCACCTTTTTAAGTCCGGTAAAGACTTATCCGAGTGAATATTCATATTCAGGATGCCTACATGGATGGACCAAACCTTACCTAGCTCAACTAACTCCCCAAGTTAGTGGTCTTGGATGTCGCAAGGGTACAAAGTCTTGTTCTACGCGCTTCAATTCCGTGTGTACCCGGTCTAATCGTAGGCATTTTAGACACATTAAGCATTACTTTAACATATCCATTTTTAGGGTTGTTACATCTACTTTGACCGGTAGACTATCCTATTTTGGTGTGGGGTTTTATGAGCTGGTTTCCATGTATATATTAACATGGTCTATGTCAGTTAAGTATATAGTTTCCCTAAAGTAAAATGGAAAATGTAAGTAAATGACTAAGACCCTAACTAGAATGACTTAAAGGAGGTTAGTTAGGATAGGTGGAAGTAATATTACCATCTAGACATTGCAGAAGTAGCTCCTTAGGATGTTCTAGGAAGGTGTTGTAATGCATGTCACTATGTATGAGTTCTTTATGCATGAAATTATAGTATTTGTCTACTTTTTAAGAATGTGTGCATGATATGAGTCTTTATGCATGATTTTGATATTGATAACTATATGATGAAGGTATTGCTTGAAATAATTGAAGTTGTCTACTTTTTATATATTGATATATGACTTAGATGTAAAAGCTTGTAGTCTCATGATAGGTTTACTAAGTATGTGTGAGGTTATGGGGTTCTACATGTACATTGCACTAGTAGACTTATATTGGGGGAATGATTTAGGTCTTATAAGGTTCTATGTGAAGTAAAATAAGTATATGTGCATAATGACTAGGAGTTCTCTATAATCTTCTTTTAGTCTTGGTTTAAATATGTCTATGTTGTATTATTCTTTTATGATGATATGTGTTTGTTTGTGTAAGTAGTATGTATGGTTTTTCTTGTGGTCCTTAGATGATGCATTGCAGCAAGTATCACTAAAGGGTTACTTCTGAGGCTTATGAATTAAAAGAAATAGTTTACACTTAAGGAGTGAGATCACTGTACAGTGACCTCAAATGGGACTTAAATTCTATATGCGATTTTCTATGATGTTTTGCCTTTGATTGTGTTTATATGAAGTATATGAATTACATAAATGGTCTTGTTTTAAGATTTTATAGACATTTACTCTAAAAGGCATGAAGTATAATTTTCAAGAAAATGTCCCTTTTAAATGCATGGTTTTGCATGGTTGTCATACTTAGTTTCTTCTTGTACTTACCCATTCTTCTCTACTTTTTTACACATAGTGTAGGTTATGGATGATTAAAGGATCTTTATGATTGAGGAGATTGATATGATTCTCAAGGTCAAGGAAAGAGGTCTTTATGTTCCAAGGATTCCCTACTTATGTCTTAATGTAATGTTTATTAAATGTTGTATAGATATGTCTTATGTTTTACGGGTAAATTCCTTAATGTATTCTAAAGTTGTTGAGTTGAAGATGGAAAAGACACATAGGGTCTAAATATGTATTATGACTTATTTTTGTATATATGTGAAATTAAGTTTCTAGCATATGATTTGCTATGAAAAGTATTTAATTTTCCACTAAATTTACTTTGTCAATGCGATGAATAATAACTATGGGCTTGTACAAGATCCCCGAGAAGTCAAGCACACCATTTTAGTTCCAAGGATGTGACAAACGTGGTATCCGAGCATGAGGTTTTTAAAACTTTTTTAGGGTCTAAGAAGTCTCATATTGTCATGTCTAGTATAGTCTATTATCATTTATGGTGAGTCGGAACACATCAAATGTATGAGAGGCTGTAAGTTGATAGAGTTTCCCTTCTTCATGATTCTCATTTCGTGTCATAGAACTTAACTCTTTAAGATATCTATTTAATGTTTTCTTTTCCGGTGGTATTTTTAGATGTGATTGCTTGGATGAGATTTTCCTCTATGATTGAGGGTGAAAAAGTGAGTTTAAATGCTTATCTTAGTTTTATGGTTGTATGAGTATGTGTGAAGGTTAATATTGTATGTTTGGATGATGTGATGCAATTTATGGCTATAGGTGAAAACTTATGTGACGTAGCATGTTATATTTAGAAATGTATGTCATGATATAGTTAAATTATTTTAGAAGTTACTATGGTTAAAAATGAGTCCTTTTTGAATGATGTGTTCCTATATGGTTTTGCATGATAGTATCCTAAAACTATGATTTCAAGTTGAAATATTTAGTGACTACCTAAGGAAGCGTGCTACCCTAAGATTATGTACTAAAAAGTTTTCAATGTCTCCCTTTGTATATGTGGTAGTTGATAAGTTGCTAGTATGGATTGCAGTTCTTTGTATAGACTTGATCCTACTTCTAATGATAGTATGCATGCTTATGTAGGATTAGTGGGTAAAGTTTTGTCTATTATATTGTCATGCTTTTCCCATCCATTGCCTAAATGTTGCATTTTTGGAATTTGGAAGCATGCTCAATGTAAAGCTAGGCAGCTTACATTAACATTTTTGGAAAATCAACTAAATTATCCTTTGATTGGAAGTTGTGGAAATATGTATAGAATTGATGCATATGAACATGATAATGAATATATAAAAAAAGAGATGTGTTATTTGGAACTAAGAATGAGAGTCTTATGGAATGATGAGTTGTAGAATTATTTTTAATTTCTTATTGTGTTGTGAGTTCCTTTATGTTTTGGAATTGAAGGTAGTACTCTATCATAGTAGGGTTATGATGTGGGTTTGATTGACCTAGAAGTTACCTTTCATTAATGTTGAAAGAAAATAAAGAGCCCTTAGGACTAACTCTCTTATATTGTTTCCCCCTATTATGCAAGGCCTTGGTGTCTATTATATTCTATGAACACCTTATGTGGTTTCATGAGATGACCTAACTTGATAATTAGTGACAGATTGCCTAGATGATATGGTTTAGAATATATTGGTGTTCCTATGTTAACTTACTCTAAATTCCTTCTAAAGTTGTAATAACTTTAAAGTGACTAAAAATGAGGTTATTAAGTTAAGATCCTCATAAGTTTGGGTTAAGATGCTCTTAATTGGGTTTACCCTAATGGGGGGGGGGGGATGTGATTGAGTAGTAAGGTTGTAGAAATTGTCAACCTTGACCTTGTATTCTCACTTGAACTTGAATCTAATGAATTCTTAATAAGCTTGTTCATGAATAGAGTCTTGCATAAAGTATGAATTGCATGAACTTAATATGTTTGGTGTGTATTGATTGACATTACCTTAAAGATATTGTGATGATTCCAAGGAGCATGAACGAAATTTTTTGATAAAATTCATGTTTTCTCATGGTGATTTGCAACTTGATATGCTAGTTATGCATTTCAATTCATGAGATAAGATAATAAATACCATAATAGTCACTTGTCAAGTGTAATGTTTAGCCTTATAATAGAAAGTTGAGTCTCTTTAAAACAAAATATCTTGTGTCTCTTGAAAATTAGGCGACTTGTATGGTTTTAGAAGCATGATTATCGGTTCACTATTGAAAGGGGAAAGCATTTTTAGCTAAGTGTTCATATATGTGCCTATAATTATTGTTATATTTCCCAAAAGATGCTCACTATGAAGGTGAGTGCAATGTTGGAAATTGACATTTTGAGTACTATGTTAGAAATTGACATTTTGTGAAATTTCTTCCTCATTATTGTGATGTACTTGGTGTGACTTATCATTTTGACTTCCCTAGGAAGAAAACATGCTCATGTCTTAGTTTGAAAATTGATAATTTCTCATTTTAAGGAATTGACCTTGTACTTTTCTTAGGTATGAACTCATGATACATGTAAGTGTGTTGAGGAGAAGGAAATTCCTCCATGGAAACCACTAAACTATGTATGGTTGAGTATGATCTTCATAGCACTAGGTCT